>JAODLC010000002.1:4174898-4188412 GCA_026781145.1 Hippopotamyrus pictus
AGTCGGTAACCAGAAGGTCAGTCCCACGAAGTTGCACAAGACGGGGTAACGGAAGGGAAGGAGGACGGAGGATGCTGCGCTCAGCAGGGCAGGCACGTTAGGGACAGGAGCTGGATTGCGGAGGAGAGACGGAACAGGTAAGGGTGCAACAAAAGGCGAACAGGGCAGGTACTGGAGACGAGGAAGACAAGAGACAAGAAAACGCTCGGTAATGTGTCGATACATCGGCTCGATACTTCGCGATCCGATCAGGACTCTCCTTCTCTTTTAAAGACGGCCTAATCAGGGTTGGAGGAGTAGCCCCTGTCCTGACCCGCCCCGGTGGGCGTGACAATTATCATATGCCAACCAATTCATAATAGACTGAACCCTTTGCGCTTGAATAGAAAATTATTAACCTAAGTACTGAAAGACCTTTTTAAAACGTACATTTGTATCGTGTTGACGTGGTATAAAAATGCCTACAACATGAAAAGTATATTGTGAAATATAGTTTAAATTGTTTAGCAAATCACATTTGCATGATGTAAAATAATATTTTATAGTAACACCTGTCAAATGAAAATCACTACACTATTATGAAATATAATACCCTTTTTGGAACTATTTAAAAATAAGAGGACACGTTGATTATATGTATTCATGTATTTATTTATAGATATATTTATTCAATTTTAAGTATTATGGCATTCATTACAAAAATCTTTAGCGGTTTGGTTACCTTGGAATGCGCCAATAGCTTTTGACTTCTTCTTCTCCTACTTTTAATGTTCGTCGGATTCTGCATATGGAAGTGATTTATGTGCTTATTTAAAGTTTAGAAAAGTGAGATCCAGTAAAAAGCAGTCAGCCGAGACACATGCGGAGATGCATATTAATGGTGGGTGTGAACGAACATACTTAGCGCTGTCCACTCGTGCATCACCCAGGACGCATTTTAATACTAGGTGTGAACAGGGCCTTGGTCTGTCTGTACCACTTAACTAAGGCGATGGTAACCTTCACAAGAGTTATCCAACTCAAAGGTGCAGCTTCAGGAAAGCACCATTGTGACAAAAAAAAAATCTGATTACAGTTCACCAAGACACACTCTAAAGGTGCACCAATCAAAGGGTTACGGTGTAGAAGAGCAGGAGCTAAAACTTGATCTGGTTTGCACGTATATTGGCATGTATGACGTGTGCACACATTCTAACTACTTCCCGGTCTCATGGATGAAATTATCAACTGCAAAAACTACACAAGATTATTGAAGCATCGGAGCAGTAAACTCAAATGAGCTAAGTACCTAGGCAATCAACACAACTGCTAATCAATCAAATCAATTAAATTAACCAAACAGTCATAAAAGTATAGATTGCCAATAAATGCTGCAAGGATGATGGCATAGAAACAGCAGTTGCCGCTGGAGTATTCATCTGGCTCCCCTGATAAGCAGAATCTCCACCCATTCCATTAGTGGAAACACGCAGGGATTGGTCCGTGCATACATCAGCACTGCAACTGGAAAGCTGTAAACGGAACTGATAGAAAGAGAAGGAAGGAGAAAAAAGAAAAACAAATACAGTCACATAACATGCTATCTTGTCATAAAGAACATTTTAGAGGGCTACCCCCCCAAAAAAACAAAACAAAACAGCCCTAGTGATACCCCTGTTGCAGTATTTCCATTTACTTGGTAGCATTGAGATCCATGACAAAATTTCTGCAAAGGTTCTCCACAAAACTCGATGGCCATGTGATGTCTGAGATCACAAGTCCCCCGTTCCTGTAAATTAACAAATATTAGTAACATTTTTGCAGTTCTACATGGTTTAGGGTTCCAAGACTCATCCTTGGAGTTGTGAAAAACAGAACAAAAATTGCTGTCATTTCTGCTAAATGGACCATAATTAGGTGTTGAGAGCCTGGGGGCATTTACTTCTTCACACAGGTGACTTTAGGTGCAGATTATTCCATTTGTGATTTATTTACTTGTTTGTTTATTTATTTGTTTGATTGATTGTTTGTTGACTGAATGAAGGAAATGAACATTAAAATTGATTTACATATATTTATATACATTTATCAAAGAACCATGTGTCATTTCAAGTTCCACTTAATCGTATATAGTACACAGTTTTGGTTGGAGATTTGATATCTACTAACAGTGGCTAAACATTCCATCTATCTTCCAATTGCTTTTTCTGTTCAGGGTCACGCGGAGGCCTGAGGCAGGCCCTGGATGCCATGCCAGGTCGTCACAGGGCAGATTCACGCACACTCTTTCGACAATTTATAGATGGCAATTAGCCAACCTACATGCCTTTGGACTGCAGGTGAAAGCCTGAACACCATGGGGTGAATGTGCAAACACAGAGAGCAGCCAGGGAATTCGAACCCTTAACCCTAGAGGTATCAAACCGTCATTCTCACTAAGCTACCATCTAGACTAATGAGGAGGAAACAGGGTCGGATCTACCTTTTCAGGGGCCTTAGGCTGGCTCGTCCCATCCCCCTCAGTAGGTTTTGCTGAGTAGGGTGGGGGGAGTTGTCCCCCTCAGTGGATTTTGCTGATGGGGATTTTTGTCTTGCCCACCCCCCGATGGACCCTTGTCCCGATGGAGCCCTAGGCAGCTGACTAGTTTGCCTATGCCTAGATCCAGCCCTGAGCAGAAATCAAAAAATGGAATTTCTGTGTCAGTAATACTATAGAAAATGACTGATAGGGGTTAACATTCTGGGCAATAAAGTTACCCTGGCAAAAAGATACTAGGCTATTGTGATCTGGAGCAGGCAGGACAGAACACAGGAAAGGACACCAGCAGATTCGAAGGATGGCTCCCCCTATACTGGGAGTGAGTGTGACTCCGTCAGCACAGGAAGCTGTCCCAAAAAGATACGAAAATGACCCTTCCTTCCTACTTGAGGAAAATGAGAGTAGACTGAAGTCAGGCAGCGCTGGATAGCAGGAAGTGTAATGAAGTAACGGCCTTCTTCTCCAGCTGTTTCTTCACACCTGGTCTCTGACATGTCATGTAGGAATAAGTGGCTTGGACTTAACTTGGGCCTGAGGAAGAGGCAGCATGTTTTTATTTAGTCCTCCTGTGTTTTCTTTTCTTTTTTTATATTACCCTCTACACAGTTTGTTTTTCAGGGGCATGCCCCACTGAGTCAAGAACCTCTGAGTCTTTTGAGAAGAAACAGTTCATGTGGTTCCCTGAGATGATTGTTTTGCTTTATGCTCAAACCAGTAAAGGAACAAAGTGTAGGCAAGCTTTTTTAAGCAGAATTTCTTTATTTCCTCCCTATTATTGGCTTATAACACATTGTGAAGCAAAAATTGGACTTATGAAATTAAACTACACTTTAAACTTAGAGACAGACATTAACAAGTAGTAATTGATAGTCATTTTCATCTTGGCACCCGAGATATCTCCTTCTGCTAGAAGTTTGATGAATTCATGCTCTCTCAGCAGCTGGCTGAGGAACCTCTTAAGGAATCTGCTTGAATGAATCACTGGAAGTTAGGATACTGGACAACAGGCACTATATTCTAGTGAAATGGACATTATATTAAGGCTGCATGTAGTGACTGTTTTGGTTTAAAAACTGAAGGTATACCTCTTACTAAGTGAACTAATCGGTCAGGTTGGTATTACCAAAAGCTATATTCTGAATCTAAGCCGATATATGACTTTAATACGGCTCAGCTACAGTGTTGAGGCGAGACAGCCCAAATCTTTTGATTCATAACTTTATTTACAAGCAAGTTAGCAGCTTAACATATTGTTACACACAACCAGTATACATCTTTTGGTAATACTGTACTATAGGGGCACAAATACTGTAGTAGTACACTCTTACTTAAAATATCATTTAACTTAGAAACTTAGTTACTTACTGTCCAATATTCATTCACCATTAATTAATCATAATGGGTCATGCAGTTTCCTGCAGGAGCTCTATTTGTTCATGATTTATACTTGAGTAGTAACTCAGTTATTAAGTTACTCAAGTAAAGTGTTTTTATTTCCTGCCCAAACTGAGTGTGAGGAGGAATCTGCCAGGCATAGATGCTGGTCCATGATGCTTCAGTGTCCCACACTACCTGTGCACCTCCCCCTCTACTGACTAAGTGTTGAGGAGTAAGCAGTGTCCCCCCCCACACCTCTGTCGTGTTGCTCATGAAGCGAGAACGATTGCGTCTGCACCCCCACGGAATCGCGTCAACCTGCCGTCTTTTATAACCTCTACCTTGAAAGTGAGAATCCCCGGGAAACCTTATGTTTTGTTGAGGAGATCAGCAGGTTTTGTCGCCAGTCTAGTTAAATCAGCAAAACCGCTCGATCTATCTTTAAAACATAGCTGACTCCTGCAAATCATGCAGTGGCCTCTGTAGAACATCATTATCATCTCACTGCTCGGCTCCTACATTAAGCAATTAAATTTATTCTACTTGACCACACAATTAGGGTTTTAACAGACCTCAGTATGATTTTGCTTTACAAGCAGTTTTACGTGACATATACACCGATCCGCCGTAACATTGAAACTACTTCCCTAATATTGCGCAGGTCCCCCTCATACCGCCAAAACAGCTCTGACCAGTTGAGGCATGGATTCCACAAGAATTCTGAAGATGTCTTGTGGTATTTGGCAGCAAGATGTTAGCAGCAGATCCAAGGGCATAGGTTTAGTTTCAACACTGGCAGTCACGAACACCCACGCCCCTTAAACACATGCAGTATTCTTACAATATTGAAAGGGACATGATTATACTCAATAGCATCCATACTCAAATCTACGCCCTAAGTTCCGTAAGTTGTGAGGTGGGGCTTCCATGGATCGGACCACTTTATCCAGCACATCCCACAGATGCTCGATCAGATTGAGATCTGAAGAATGTGGAAGCCAAGTGAGCACCATAGACTCTGTGTCATGTTCCTCAAACCATTCCTGAACAATTTTTGCAGTGTGGCAGGGAACATTATCCTGCTGAATGAGTTCACTCCCAACAGGGAATACAGCTGCCATGAAGAGGTGTACTTAGTTTGCAACAATGTTTAGGTAGGTGGTTCGTGCCAAAGTAACATCCAAATGAATGTCAGGACCCAAGTATTCCCAGCAGATCATTGCCCTGAGCATCACACTGCCTCTGCTGGTTTGCCATCTTCCCATAGTGCATCCTGGTACCATCTATTCCCCAGGTAAATGACACACATGTTGGCTGCACACATGATGTAACACAAAACGTGACTCCTCAGACCAGGCCACCTTCTTCTATTGCTCAGTGATCTATGTCATGCCCCGATCATCCGATCCTCCCGTGTGCCACGCCCCCTCATTTACCTCGTGTGGAATCCCCGTGTTACCAGCTGTTTCAAATCATGTTAATTAGTCTATTTTAGTCCTCGTTAGAGTATGTTTCCCCAATCCGGTCATTGGCGTCTTAATGTTGTATGGTGGTTGTTAGTTCCTGAATGTGTTTTCCTTTATTAAACCCTGTATTCACCCAGCCCCTGAAGTCCTGTTCCTTCTTCCCCGGTCCATGTCCCTTGAGAACAAGACAGTCTAGCTCTGACCCTCTGCCCATTGTAGGCGCTTTCGTTGGTGGACAAGGGTCAGCATGGACACTCTAACCTGGCTATTCAGCCCCATATGCAAGAAATCTGCAATACACAGTCCGTTCTGACACTTTTACAGCCAGCATCAGCTTTTCCAGCAGTTTGTGGTATACCTGTCAATATTATAGCTGATCGGTATATTGTTTCTTTTAGCATCAGTATTTCCAACACAAGAAAATACATTTCTTGAAATTGAAATTGAAATTATGTCACAGTCTGAAAACCCTGCATTGTTTATAGATATGTAGACTATTTTTTTTTTTTTACTTTTTATATTTCCAATCCAACATTCATTCATCTTTTCTTCCATCAAATCTGCATATCTCCAAAGAAATCTAGAATAAGACAAAACCTAATCCAAATCACAATCAGAATGGTCAGGCTCAAAAAAAGAGGCAAACATTAAGGAACCAGAACTCAAATAATAGCCTCAGAAAATCAATGGTTCAGAAACGAGCTGGCTTTTAACCTTTCAAAGATAGTAATAAACCAAAGGTCCTTATATACCTTTAAGCTAATTAACAGTGAGACACACAAATATATAACACTATATACAGCATGAAACATTCAGCTTTTGCTGGTGTCTTGATTTCTTTATTTGTGGTTCCCTGTCATACTGAACTATATTTGACGTACAATCAACATCCACTAGTAACTCCGCTACATCTTTACTTAATATTAACAATAGAAAAAAATAACAATTAATCCTTAATTTAAACCTTTACACAATAACGGGTGAATGACAATTTGAATAATTCTACAATATTGTTTGGGCAATATTGGGCATGGACAGTAATTCACTGAAAAATCGATGCAGTTCTTTTAAGAACCTCTTTGAAGGCCAGATGTGGTACGATCAACATGCATCCATATGGTTCTGCTGATCTTTGCCTGTAGCAGGTTAAACTGTGACAGTCTGCATGTCACAGAGAATCAAAACCTGGCTGAACAAGATATCCGTATGTCTGCTCAGTATAACCGTGACTGTTTTTATTCATTTGGGCAGCTGGATGTTTACTGAAGCAAATGAGATTAAGTATTCAGATGCCTCAGCCAATGCGGATTGAAGCCTACATCTTACTGGTCATAAGTCCAGCCCCTTGAGCGTAGACATCATCATACTTCAACACTTCTCTCAAGGATGAGGAACTCTAAGCACTAGAACCAACAAGCCTCATAATTTTTTTAACAATTTGCTTCCAGCATATATTACTTTATCCAAAATACCCCAAAAAGAGGTTTTTGCTTTGTAGTTTTTAATTCCCCATAAAAATACAATCAATGTTAATTCCAGACTCAAACATGAAAGGGTCGAAAAGGGGGTAGTGGATTTAATATGATCTTACCCTCAAGGTAAACCTCAGAACTCGTATTGTGCCACAAAATTATCACCCATTTGTTCGTCAGCCAATGATGAGACATGGAACTTATAACTACCCAAAGGACTACAGAAACTAGGCTTTGGGTGTGCGTCTTCTGCCAAAATGCAGGGCTGTATCTGGATTTGAAATGAAAATGCGGGTATGTTTGTTTAACACTGCTTTATCAGCAACAACAACAGAAACCCAAAATCTAATGTCAGAAGAAACACATGAACCTGCTTGGCATTGTAATCATTCAAACTGTGTTTTAATTATGATTCTGCATTGGATCAAAATGTTTGAAAAAAAGGGATGGGAACAGTTTGCTCATTGTCAGCTCTTCACAGAGAAACATCTCTTGATGAAATGTCTGCATTACATTTACATCCACACGTACAAGCAGCAGCGATGTCGAGTGATGTAATGGGGCAAACATTGTTCCGTGCAGTGTGGGTGCTAAGGAACTAACTGCAAAAAAATACATGGAGAAGTGCTTCAGGGTTTCACTGACTTGTGCGCACAGTTAAAACTAAATAATAAATAAACCATTTCCTTTGAGGAAACTGAACTACATAATGTTAATTTCAAAGGAAACATTTCTCCGTTACCGTTTACATGACCGTCGCAATGAAACACAGCAAAGTAAGTGCAGTGTGAATCATGTGACATAATGCAGAACACCATTAAGGTCTGCACAATGTCATAGATGCATGTTAGTAACATTTGGTTATGGCTTTAATACATTAAGTGCTAGTTATTTAGACTTCAGGGGGGAAGTAATTAAATTAAAGGGCAAAGGAAGGACTTAAACGATGAAGAAGAGGAGTATGAGATGCAGTTTGGAGAAAGATTAGAAGCTTATTCCACCTTTGGGGCAGTATCAAAATAATAAAAAGCTCTGAAAGGGAGGGTGCCTTCTGGTATCTGTGGCCTGCTAGCAAGGAGCCAAGATCTTGCACTTCTTCTAGACTTAAGACTGAAGGCTGTGATCAAGGGTATAAACACAGAAAATATGCAAAAAATTGAGGAAAGAAATATAATTTGTGTGGGCAGAGAGGTTGGTGGGTGAACGAGAGATGAAGCTAAGACACCAGCTGTCTTTAATATCACCTCTGTCCACATAGCGATAATGAAGGTAACCAAACAGAATCCACTGAAAGAAGCCCACAGACTGAAACTGCCCAAGGCCTAATGACACAGTCTCAGCATGGCAGTATTCAATAAAGGCTAAGAAAAGTATTTAATAACACTCTTCCTGAGGTAATACAGGAACATATCCAATTTCACAGGTTAACTATACTTTAGGCTTAAAAATGGGGAACACCAGGCTTGTCATTATTCTGGAACATCTCCGCTGACAACCATTGTGTACGATTTGCCTTGTATGCTACTGGATATGTCAAAACTGCAAGTATAAAATCATTACAATATTACAGTGTGCAGTAGGGGGCGTAGTCATCACAGGTTGGTTGATCATTGACATACATGAACATTTTGCCTACTTCTTGTTCCCAGTTATTATATGAGTTTTATCCCAGCAAACAGCCTAATGTTTAGCCCAGCCCAGTCCCTTTGACCTCCTGTGACCTAATGGTTTTCTACGCATCATTAATCCGCCATGCTTACTACAAAATGACTTTCTTTTGTTCTTCTTCTTCTCTGCTCCTGTTTCTCCGACCTCTACTCCCATCCCCAAACAAAACCCCAGTTCCACATTCCCACCTCCATCTAATCCTCTCCCCCTCCCACCCTCGAATTTTGTGCCATTGTTTCAGAATTCCCCAATGTTCTAAACATCCATAGTTTCTGAATATCCAAAACACACTTATAAACTATAAGAGACTAGATGTCGTAAATCTCTTTATCTTCATTTAAAAATATTATTATATTAATATATATTCAGAAACCTTAGGAAGACATGTATAGACTTTTCACCCACTTTTAAATTGTGAAGATGAAGACCTATGGCAGTTTGTAATTAATGACTTATTTGACATGTTCCTGCCGCGTTACATGTGTCAGCAAATGACATTAGCAGAGAAACATATTCTGGGTCTTAACATAGCCCTTTTTAGTTCTTATGTCTGCCTGGATATCGTCATTAATAATAATTCTGTCTTGCTCTGAACATCAACAGGAGTCCCACGGTCCCTCAGCGCTCCCGCAGAAAGAAAATTGACAATACAAAAAGCTTACAAGATAATTACATTTTCTTGCAGTTATTCATATTGAATGCCCGTTGAGATAATGACTGCATTATGAAAGTTATTTTGTTTTATTAATCTGATAACTGATGCCCCTTCTTAGGTAGCACTGGTGTATAATTTTCTGAACCCAGCAAGATTTCCCAGTTAAAGTTTTTATTATAACAATATGTACTCTGGTCAAGATTCATATTATGCCTGTTTTTTTTTTTTTTTTGCCTTCCCGGAAGACCTTGTATTTACATTCAGCGACAGGGAACCAGGGGCTCTGAACTGTTAGCAAATGCTTCTGCATACTAATGAATGCATCTTTTCAAGTCTAATATTGAGAATGCTTTCTATCAGGTGATATGAACAAATATCATTCACTGCAGAGGTAATTATGAAATGATTGAAGACAATTACTGGAAAACCTAAGCCTTTGCTCAAAAATAAATATTCTTCAAAGCAGAAAAGATTGATTGTGAAATGATTGGATGACAATATGGATTACACAATCAGAGCTGGAGAAGCGCATTGCGTGCTCCACAAAAACACTGACCCATCATCATATCGAGAGGATATTTTGTTTCATAGGGCTGTTTTTATAAGCAGGGGCGTGAGCGCTTTTCCTACAGCAGTGCGCACAGAACCAAGCTGCATTTGGGACCACAATAACCAAATGAAAGAAAGAATGATATTCAGGGGAACCAGCAACCATTTATCAAACAATCTCCATCTTCCCATGGCTAAACTCACCTTCCATACATTCCAGGGTCTTCTGTGGCAGGTACATGCATTGCAATAATTATTACAATTATGTTTATACTGCATAAATTCAATCCATCCAACCTCTAACCACTTGTCCTCATCAAGGTTGAAGGGGGCTATGGAGCCTCCCCCAGGCAGGTACTGTAGTACACAAGACGCAGGTACATCCTGGAGAGGGTTCTATCCCATCACAGGGCACATACACACACATTATGGGTAATTCGGACATGCCAGTTAGGCTAACTGACCTCATTCCCTTCAATTGCAGAATGAAACTTCCACAATAAGGGGAAAACATCCAAACTCCATACACACAGAAGAGAGGCAGGAATCAAACCCATATCCCTGCAGGTGTGATCCAGCATGCTAATAATTCACATGCATAAAATATGTAATTGAAAATAAAATTGGCTGTCCATATCCCAGCCAAAGGATCACTGCATTACCTGACAATGACTCAGCTGATTGGCTGTCAATATCCCAGCCAAAGGATCACTGCATTACCTGACAACTGCATACCAAAAGTAATAATTTCCTCTGGCATATTAAACTATATCCAAGTACTTTACAATAAAATTACATGAGTTAACCTGAACAAATATATTACTTAATATCTGTCTACTATTAATATGTTTTAATTGCACTGACACGACTTATATGTGCTTATTTAAAAATACCTTACAAATGGCTTAGGAAAAAGTTAGTTAATAGTACATAAAAATGATGTCATTCTGTCAGTATATAAAAAGCATCATGAAAAAAAATAATCATCAAGGGAATTATTCCTAACATTTTTCATTACACTATAATACCATCAGATGTCACTGGAACACATTATCTAAGACATGGATTGGGTGACAGGGGAAGCACTGCAGCTCATTGGATGTTACTAGTGCCTCAAACCTCAGCCTGCGGGTTCAAATCTCTGCTCTCCTCTGTGTGTCTGGTGTTTGCATGACTAACTGGCATTAGAATATTGCCTGTAGTGCATTAGTGTCTATGTGCCATGTGATGGACTTGTAAGCTATTGACAGTGAACCCCAATCTTGTGCCCTATTCTGTTAGGGGTGACACAGTAGTTGGCACTGTTCCCTCAGTATTGCTTCACACCTCTGGAACCCGGGTTCGAGAATCTGCCTTGGCTCCATGTGTATGGAGTTTGCATGTTCTCCCCATGTCATCGTGGGGTTTCCTCCAGGTACTCTGGTTTCCCCCACAGTCCAAGAACATGCTGAGGTTGATTAGAGTTACCAAATTGCTGATGTGTGTGTGAGTGTGCCCTGTGATGGGTTGGTGCCCTGTGATGGGTTGGCGCCCTGTGATGGGTTGGTGCCCTGCGATGGGTTGGTGCCCTGCGATGGGTTGGTGCCCTGTGATGGGCTGGCTCCCCTTCCTGGGCAGCTTCTGCCATGCACCTGTAGCCTCCAGGATAGGCTCCAGGATCCCCTGACCCTGAATAGGACAGCTCACCCTACATATCAGCAGGAAGCAGAGACACACTCATTTTAAAAACACTGCTTCACTAACATGAAGGAAATACAAAAGCATCATCAGCACGAATTTGCTGAATAGAAGGTCCAGCGTCTCTTCAATGAGGACAGGATGTAACACAAAGCATCATCGACTGCATTTTGCAAGCATCATCATAATGTATTTTTTTATGTTGCTTAGTGTTATTGACTAGTGTGGAAATACATTATAAATTCTAATTGACAATTCAGGCTGGAGAAGCACTAAGATTTAAAACAGCTTTTTTTCATAGGTAAGCCTGAGAACGCAATTTGCAAAAAAATGCTGGAGCTTGTTGTTACAGGAAGTTTTGCTTTTCCTTCACTTTTATTTATAAAAAAAATGAATCATATCAGAAATGAAAAAAACAAAAAATTGCAGTTTAATTTTCTGCCTTTACTGTTGATGGGGTCATGGCAGAGTGCATCATAAACAGTTAAAACAGAAGCAAAATTTGCATTGAAAGTAGGATGAACTAACCACTTCAGAGATTTTGTATTAATCGCACTTTGGTGAATTAGACTTTTATGATCACAAAAAAAACAAAGAAAAATAAAACAAGTGACTGTCTTGTGGTGGAAGCCGTTCCAAAGAGGCTTAGACAGCCAATTAAATACAGAGAGGCTTAACTGGAAGCACGACAAATGGCTGCTGATGAGAACTTTGTGAGCATAAAAGTGCAAATTTCACAAAAACAGAGAAGTGTTTATCCTGAAGCTGCTCCCTACTTCTTGTTTGTAAATAAAGACATAAATGTTTCAGTATATCACAATTTTCAACATGTGTATTTATATATAGGACTAGCTTATATCTTTATATATATTGCATATATATACTTATATATACATTTCATATATATATTTACATATACATTTCATACTGTATATATATATATGCTAAGTGGATATATAAAAGTACATATATAAAATAAAAGTAATGGGAGGACACAAACAGGCAATAATAACAATATATTCACATCTTTTTATGTGGGTTAGTTTTGTAATGTAAAGTTTCAAATGGAAACTTAAAAGGCATGACAAACTAATTAGGAACCTTGCTAAAATACAGTCTTGACCATATGTAACTGGATAGCAACCAACGGCGATTATAGGATATCTTGAGGTGGGAGCGTAAGAGGAGCCATAATACATAGAGCGGAGCCAACCTTATTGTTATCAAAGGAAATGTTTTGAGTGAGAGGAAGGGGCATTCTGGGATCCAGTCAGCTTTAACCTGGGGCCAGTGCCCTTGAGGCCCCACCCTTGTATTCTCCCCTGATAGCAACCCACAGTCGATCCCTGCATTAACCCTTAAGGCCAAGTCATGCTTCACTTTTCCACGTGCACTTTCGGTTGTAGACGGGGTGACGTGACGTAAATTTCGTCATCAGGGGCTGCCTATAATCGGTCCATGTGTAGCCCAGAAACCATGCTCATTATACTGAGGTATACAGTATTTCAGAAGGTGACACTATTCCAGCATTTTTTAAATATTGGCCATAAAATTCGAGTTGGGGAGAGAGTGGGCTTGGCTAATTTTGTCATAAGGATTTCAAAATACCGTGGCATGCCTTATTACCATAATACTGCCCAAGCCTTGACTAATACTAAATACTAAAACTGTTCATAAAAGTTTACCCGTTTCATTACACTGCTTTTATTTCAGTTTGTTACAATACATCTGCCCTCTCCTGGTCTGGTGGAATATCACTGCTGTAGGCATGCACCGACCGCGATCATCCGCATCCACAGCCAGATGAGGTATGAAGACTAGCTCCCGCGCAGATGACCGTCCCCAGACCAACGCCCAAGCACAAGTGGAAAGGTGAAGTAAGAATGGCCAGTCGTAATAAAGGGCTCTATCTAGAGGCTACTTTGCTGAGAGAAGGGCCGGGCACAGCAACACATGCGATCCTGGATTAGGGGAATATTAGTCAATCATTCACTCAAGTCAGTCAATCATTTTTTTTTTTTTATGAACTAACCAATATTCCCTCTCTGTCTGTAGGGTTCAGAGGTGGACATTTCAGGTCCAGAAAGTAAAAATCCAAACCAGGATTTTGTTTCAACCAACCAGTTGAGCAT
>JAODLC010000002.1:4203064-4217987 GCA_026781145.1 Hippopotamyrus pictus
ACCCCTGACATTCCCCTTGCGGGTGGTGGGCCCACCTGGGGACAGTCCCGCGTGCCTCTTTCGGGCTATGCCCGGCCAGACCCCACGGGCAAGGCCCGGCCACCAGGCGCTCGCCTACGAGCCCCTACCCCAGGCCTGGCTCCAGGGTGGGGCCCCGGTGACCCTAGTCCAGACGAGGGAAATGAGACCTTGCTATAATTGTCTCTCATCAGAGTTTTTTTCGGATTGCTCTTCGTCTGGCCCCTCATAGTTTTGCATTTGTCATAAAAACATGCAACACCTCCCCTATTTTAGTGTTTCTGAGGATTTAGCGGAAAGCTTTGAATTTAGGAGAAGGGGCATGCCTGTCACTCGACAGAGAGTAGAGTGACTCAGGCTTTTCTGTTGATTAATTCCTCTTAAGGAAAAGAGTATAAATTGGTATGTTGCGTTTTGCCCCAGTAATCCTGCCTGTGTTTCAGACGCCAGCCCCCCTGCCAGTGTGCGCTACTCTGCAGCACTACTTCCTATGCCCGAGTCTGCTCTGTATTCCCTCTGTGGCATTCCAGTGATTTTGTTTGAATCATGGTTTGCTTAAATCAAATATTAAATCAATAACAGTTTACTGTTATTGGGAAATCACTAAAATAGATGTAATTCAAATTATTTTTAGGAATTCATAAATAGCTACCAACGCTAATAATGTCAAGAAAATGTTTAACGCACTTCATTACGAGATGATGCTGACACTTAGTTTTGGTAGTTTTCTTTTTTTGCTGTTCATTTTTTGTTCTCCCTTATTACTGCATATTGGAAACTGCTGAAAGAAATGAACCTTAGAGGAGACTCACAATGCACTCAGGTCTGTGGCGGCCCCACAGTGGTCAGTGGAGCCGCTAGCACTCGTCACTAGCCGCAGATCGAATGCACAGTCACAGACCACAGATTATTCCTCACCAACTGATTTCCACAAACACCACAATATGGGAAAGGGGAGGAACCCGGCAGGACTCTCCAGGCCCTGCCTCCGATTCCTCAGCCGCTGCTTAGCTGTAACCACAGGTAGGAATTAGTAATAAATAATTAGCAACTTACAATACATCTTGTTAATGAAAATGGCTAATTACCGCAGCCCATGTATGGTAATGAAAAATGCATTAAAGGCTCGATGAACGTCCTTCTTAAATAACCAGCTTCCTTTGATTTGCTATTATATGATAATGAGATGGCATTGGAGACAGTTTAGTTAACGAGCCTGGATAATTTTAACCTCCTGACTAGGGGGGTTCCAGCTTACAGTTCGCTGAAACTGTGCCATGATAATTGGCTGGATCATATGCTTTATTTAGCCACTGTTCCCACCCTTCTAATAATAGGCCTTGTTCCTTAAAGCAAACCAATTCCACTTAGACTTATGAGGGAAAACCCCATTGCCTGACTCCTTACCTCTTCTCTGTCGGCTAACATGGTGTTTGTTGCCTGGCTGACGCATCCTCGTGTTTTGGTACAAGCCGGCTTGGGAGTGCGGTGACGTCAGCGCCCGCATCGCCTTATCCAAAGGAATGCATGGTCCACATTTTTGCCCCATCTGGAGAGCAGACGGTCAGCGCAAATTCAGGCTAAGTGGTAGCCTGCTGAATCCCCACCTTGGGCAATTGCAAACTGGATACCAAAGGAACCTTAGTTGTTTTTCTTTTTGTCTTCTTTTTATAAAAAAATACAGAACGGGGTTTATGTGCTCTTAAGGTTATGTATAACATATGGAGACAGTTTTTAAAATTCCCTGCTCAATTATAGTCTATTAGGTCAATTATATAATTAGATGCTAGTTAAAGCAATTTAAGATTAAGCATATTGGTGAGGGTTACTTCTCACTAGTGAAAGGAAACCAGACTGATTTAATACCGGCTGACTTTAACTGCTTTCATTATTTTATCACTTCTATAGGGGCCAAACGAGGCATTGATTGACAGCTGGGTGGCAGCCGCACCTATAATGACTTTTGAAGCTCTGTTTTGGCTATCGCTTCTCTTCCATACTGCTGAGTCTTCTGCTGATGAGCCCAGGTCTCCGGTGCTCCGACTGCCTCCCCACTGGCTGACATTTACTGGCACACGGACGCTGTGCAGCACTGAGAGCGACTGCCACTCTCCCGCAGCACACACACTATCATAGACTTAAATGCTATCGCTGGCAAATCCACGGCCCACCTGGGAGGCACTTATGGTTCATAATTCCGAGAAGGAACCCATGCAAAACTGCCAGGAATTGCCTGTCGTCCTTCACTGGGAAATTTTCAGTGATTCTCCAGCTTTTACGTGACAGGCGCACGCTAGGCCGGCTGGCTGTAATGATTCCCCGTGTGTTTAAATGCCTGTGTGTACCACACACTTAGTGCTGAGCACACGGTCTGTGACAATTTCAGACCTGGGCTCGGGGCTTCTGTCTGACGGCTGTGTTACTCGCATTCTCCACTGATCGTTCGGTGTCTGATTCATGAACCGGCAGCAAACCTAATCATCTGCCCCTCCTGGGGCTTCGAGAAAGTGCTTCTTAGTCAAGATCTGCTGCCCAAAGAGACATCTTCTCTGCAGGTGTCGCTTGACATATTAAACACATCTGACCACTTGTGTTTACAGGCCTGCCAGATGCTTATTTATGCTGCCTCACGCACACTAATGCATTTGCAATCTTCCTGTTTGTAATTAAGAAGGGAGAGCAGAAGCAATGACGGCCTGATGAGGCAGTGGTTGTAGGCCTAAGGTGACGAGCACTGTCACGTTGTGTTAGGGCGCCTGTCGTTTCTCTGAATTTCTCGACAGTCCCCGGTACTCCGTGGAAAATCCGATTACTGCATGTGGTTGCTTCTTCTGGAGCACTTCTCCTGTTTTCCCTGAGCCCTGAGCCAGAAATCGAACACATATTTTTATTTATGTGGTGTTGAAATGAGTTTAAAGATGTTACTGTGGATAATAAAGATGTCTATTGTGCAAGAAACCCATCGTTGGTAGCTCATATTGTAATAATCTTGTAGGTGTCGATATTAGCAGATTAGTTAGTTAGGAGCATCCTGATCTTGAATCTTAAATCAAAATGAAGTAGGCTAACCGTCTTTTTCTTTGCCTTATGACTTCCTTTCCAGGATCAATCAGTTTCCGCAGTAGGTTTACCGTTAAAGGTGTAAGGTGCACCTAAAGCAGACCCCAATGATTGTATCTCTGTCTAATGGATGAAGTTGAACCCTTTTGTCTGACAATTGCATCATTGGAATAAACAGACTCCTCTTTAAATGGGTCCTAAGATTGTATAAAGAATAATGCTGTTATTAAATCCATTTGGAAGAATTACTCAGGCAAAAAAGGGATAAATTATTACACAGAGAGAAAGAGATTATTGTTATATTTTGAAAACTGAAAAATCATTTCAGCGTTCAGTCGTTTCTTTAGAAACTGAACATTTAGCATCCAGAAACGTCAACGTGTCCGTAAAATGGTAAAAGGTCTCTAAGTGCCTTGGCAGTGGAGGATGATATATTACGTAAGGTGCTGTGGAAGTTCAGCTCCCGAGGGGGGGTGTTTTGTACCTTCTGCCTGACACCCAACCTAAATTGATGCAGTCAGCTTCTAGGTCTCCCAAAACTGTAATGCTGAATAACATTTATAATACCAATTATCTGGCTTTTTTAGACTTTTAGTGGGAGCCTGGTTCTCCTAGACTTGTACCGCTGAGGGAAAACCTCCCTGCTGTACTTTTGACTGGCTTTTCCTGAGCTGCAAATGCAGAATGGTGCCTCAGACTGTTTTCTCACCAATGAAGAGTCGCGTGTGCACATCGCCCGCCGGATAGCCCGTATCAGCGAGGGCTACCACATGAAATGAGGCTCGGCTGCTCACACCTTAACCCCGACCGCCGAGAAGCAAGTCGTCAACGTCTCCCACGGCAACGAGTCACCAACAAGGCCCGGGCTGTTATTCCTGTTGATTAAAGAGAGTTGCTGACTTATTTCAAAATGAAAGCTCTATTGCACATTCCCTTTGAAGATTTTTGACATTCAGACTCATATGTATTTTACGGCTTTGCTTATTGTAATATTCTCTTTTTCGTTTCCCTGAAAATTTATTTGTCTCACTGTCAAAATATTAATATTAATCGAAATCAAACTGAGAATTATTAGTACTTGGTCCTATTTTCTCCTATCAATGGAGGTTTTTTTCAGCATATTTCTGCTTCATCTCCTTTCAAAAGGTAAAACTGTGGTATATTTCTTTTACGGCATTTTCAAAGGCACTTTCATCTTCAAGTTCAATATAACGCAGCAGTCTGTATTGCCGGGTGGAAGCCGTAATAAGAGAGAAGCTGATTCCTTAATCAAGACTTATGATGAGGCTCTTAGGATATAATAAACATGCCTTTTTCCCTTTCCATTTTCCTGCTTCTTTGTAATCCCTGACAGTAACATAACGATCCTGAAATACAGCTCATTTCCTCTAGTGAGTTTCGGTCTTTTGATAAAAACAAGGTTTCTTTTTGTCAAAACTTACTCAACATTCTTGTTTTTATTTCAAGCCAAAGGAAATATGTAAAGAACAAAAAGTCACATGGCATTTGCTTGAGGTGAAGCGAAGTTTCTGCTTCTCGACTGCTGGTTCTGCGGGTCACCGACTGGTGAGAGCGACGCAGCTGTGACTGAGCGCATTTCCTGGCGCAATAAATGAGATGCTGTTTGATTCGATGCATTTTTGCCATTTTTTTTATTGCTGAGTACTCTAATGCTACATGGCCACAAAAGAAGAGTCACTTTCATATTTCCCCTTTGTTGTTTATCTAGAATAGATTTTGGAGATCCTGCATCTTCCCATGGATGGTGCCTGCAGTGTATTACGGACATTACTCTCGCATTACAGCTGTGCTGTGCTACGACACCTGCTGTATTGCATTGCATCGTATAGTGCATTTAAATGGCACCTCCAGCGCAGTTGCACTAAGACATTTATTGAATTTTTCATATAAATGGACTGAAACACGCGGCAGATTTGCTCGGGGAGGTGCATCCCCATTGTCAGGAGACCTCGTGTTATCCTGTCATATGTCATAGGAGTGTCTCTGCCTCGTGTAAGGAGGCAAGAAAGCTGTAAGTGCTCACAATGGTCTAGCTGTGCCTGCTCCCCTGAGCCCGGCGCAATCTGTCCCTGGTACTCGTGCCGCTGTGTATTTGTAAACCTTCTCTTCACGCCCCTTCGAAAACAAATACTAAACATTACATCTCATCACGGGTGACGCGTGGGTATTCCAAATACATGCGTCTGTTTGCGGTTGCTCGCTTTGATGTGCTTCGCCGCATATCTGTCCGCTTAGTAAAGTGTGATTGGTATGTGTGTTTTCGTATGACTGTGTGTTTACGCCCTTGTGTGTCTTCGTGTGCGCCTGCGCATGTGTGTCTGCCTCCGACACGTGTGAGCGGGCAGAAGGTCCTGATGTGTTGCCGAGGGAAACGTGAGGCAGGCATCAAAGGCCCGGCCACTCAGCATGTTGGTCCAGGATCGGAAACAGACGGACAAGGAATCGAAGAGGCACAAGAAGCAGGAAGGTGATTCTGCCAGTGTGACAGAAATCGGTCTCTACAATCAGGGTGAATTCTCCCATTCACGTGCTTTGCTCCAAGGGATAATGGAAAAAAAAAAAAAACATCGCTAATTGCACTGCATGTACATATTGATTTCTGAATCCCAGAATGTTTATAAAGAACCCGCTAATCTTAAATTACTACCGTTTTTCCTGTGTAATGCTGTTGTCATGCACATTGATGTTGAAATGCTGTGTGCGCTATATTCTGTCATTATTAATTTTTATGGCTAATTAGAGGAATTTCTCCTATTAGCTTTGTACAGTTAATGAGCTCCAGAAATTACTGACAGGCAAAACAATGTCTAGAGAATTAATGACGAGGAACATTCAAAACCAGTCACCATAACTGACACGGCCGGATTATTCGAGGAAAGGTTGTTAATGAAGGGACTTACTGGCAGAGGAATGCGGATTTGCTCGTGGGCCTGAATTCCGGCCAGAGGAAGGTATGCTGGCTGTGAGCTAATGAATTCAGAGGTGCGACACTGTTTATTCGGAATCACGGTGGACACTAACATTTTATGAAAAATCACATACCACTGAATATATGCGCACCTGAAATCAACCCAAGGGGCAATGTAAGGCTCAGTGAGGGTCATATAATCAAAACGACTAGCCTAACCCAAACCCTAACCCTAACCCTAACCCCTCAAGTCCCACATCACCACAAACTAAATTCATCTAAGAAGTGTTTAAGCCGAACACTATCTTGTTTATCTCCAGGGCTCTGCGGTCTGAGGTTCAGCCAACACCACATGGTCCCATAGCCCCCATAGAAAGCCTGCTATTCTCATGGGGTTTCAGCTCATAAACATATATTTCACGGAAGTAAGTGAAATAGAAACCCTTGTCATAAACAAAAACCTCCAGGGTGTTTACAGCACATCTCTGATCACAATGGTATGACAAGCATTCTGCAGGAAGTCAGATTCAGATTTGTATGGGATGACTAGATGAGCGTAGAGTGTGAGCATGTGGACTGAGATGTAACCACTGAAGAATCCACACACATTGCTGTGTGAGTGTGTGTGTGGGCATGTATATATTACCAAATGTCCCTGTGATGAGACAGAAACCTGTTATTTTGACACTATGAGGACGTTGTTCTGGTTATGGTTAAAGTTAGGGCTGGGAAGGAGTTAAGGTTATCATTCATAATTGGGATTAAGTTTATACCCACAGAAATAAATGGAGAGTCCCCACAAAGATATAAATACCTAATCCATCTATGTGTGTGTTTGTGTGCATACCTGTATTATGTGTATATTACATAGTGTCCCAACCATTTTTTGGTCCCCATAAGGCGAAACTCCATCCATTCATTTTCTGAAACCACTTCACCTATCCAGGGTTTCCGGGGTCCAGAGCCTTTCCTGGAGGCTATGGGGGCAAGACAGGGAACAATTCAGGAAGGGGCACTAACCCACCACAGGGCACACTCACACACCATTCACCCACACAAGTGCAATTAGGTAACTCCAATTAACCTCAGCATGTTTTTGGATTGTGGGGGGAAACCAGAGTACCTCCAGGAAACCCCACGACGACATGGGGAGAACATGCAAACTCCACACACATAGAACTCAGGCGGAGACTGAAACCCGGGTCCCGGAGGCCAAAGTGCTGTGCTACCATGCCCCCGCCCCCCAATATGGCACTCATAAAGGTAAATATATTCAATTAATTTGGTAAAGACCAGATAGCATATAAAACAGTGCCATTTAAGCCAGACAGCACTGTGTGTATGGTATTATCCAATTACACCATTGTACTGCATGGTGTCTGAAGGATAGGATACAACTGACAGTTGCTCTGGATAATCATGATACTCATTACTGTTATCTATTACAATGCCAGGCACCCATTCTTCACAGTGACTTACATTTCTATTAACTCTATACACGTTTATTTAGCTGAGAATTCGTGGAGTTTAATCCCATGGCCTGGCAGGACTGGTTCCTTACAGTTGTGGGCAAAAACACAATTTTCCCTAAAAATAAGTTGAAATCGATCAGTATTTGGTCTCCATGATTCTTCATGTGTCTGTTAATATTGTAGAAGTTTGATTTTGATTCAGAATTTAGTATATTCTTTCAAAGCAGAAAGTAAAAAGAAATTGCATTGAAAAAATTATTGACACCGTGGACTTAATATTTCTCAGCAGAGCCTTTGGTCGTAATAACTGTAATCAGCCAGTTCCTGTAGCAATCAATAGGCTTCCTGCACCTCTGTACGGAATGTTCAGCCCAATATTCTTCTGCAAACTGCTTTAGTTCTCTCAGACTTGAAGTGTTCCTTCCCCACTAGTCCTTTTAGATCTCTCCACTGGTTTCCAGTGGGATTTACATCTGAACTTATTGCTGGCCACAGAAGAACAGTCCGGTTTTTTTGCCTTCAACCATTTGTCAGTACTTTTCAAAGTGTGTTTGGGGGTCATTATCATGCTAGAAGACCCATGGCCTTCGACGCAGACCCAGCTTTCTGACACTGGGTTGCATTCCAGAATGCCTGATCTCACGACACCTTACACACGTTCAAGGCGTGCAGTGCCAGAGGCAGCAAAGCTACCCCAAAACATCGCTGAACCTCCTGCATGTTTCACTCTAGGGAAGGTGTTCTTTTCTTTGAGAGTTCTGTATGGTTTTCTGTAAAAAAAGTTCTAATTTGGTCTCATCTGTCCAAAGGACATTATCCCAGAAGGCTTTTGGCATTTTCAGGTGTGTTTTGGCAAATTTCTGTCAGGTTCTTTTTATGCTTTTCTCTCAGTACTGTTGTCCTTCTGGGTTTCCTATCATATAACCCTCTTTCATCAAGTTGGCGACAGATGGAGCGAGTTGAAACTACTGTACCTTGTGTCTGAAGGTAGCCTGATTCTCTGCATCAATTGATTGAGATGATTTCTACACTATTCAAACAATCTTTCACTGCAAACTTTGACCAGGTTTTCTTTTGCTGCCATGTTCAGGGATTTTAGCTACAATACCATGGGTCCATCTTCATAACGTTGCATATGGTGGAATCAGCAACACAAAGATCTTTGGAGATTGACTTTAGCATTGAGAGTCTCCATGCTTGGCGTCTTGTGTCTGTCCTGCTCCGATGATTGTTTTGTTTTTTTTTCTTTCCTCTGTGAGTATTCCCGTCCACAGTGGCATAAAACAAGCGACAGTCCTTTTTCCTGTTCAAACCAGATGAATGAGTGAAACTTATACTGCACTGCACTTACACAACTTCCCACAGGTGAATTCTGTCCTCACATAAAGCAGAATCACCAAATAAATACTCTCTCTTTCTCTCTCTGTGTAATATGTTTATATTACATTGTGGGGACCAAATGTTACCTATGAGCATGTGGACTGAGTACACCTACTTTTTTGACTTTATGGGGACCAGGAAGTTTCCGTTACGCTCCGCTAAAGAATAGGCGAACCCCGTAATGCAGGAGACGGGACGTTTATTTAGAAAGCCGGGTGCAGTCAAAACCAAAGGGATACTCCAAAGGGGAAGTCGGGTTAATCGCGATGGGTCCAAAGCCAGGGTAGTCAGTCCTGCAGGTAATGACAGGACGAGGAGACGAAGGAACGGAAGGAGCAATGAAGACAGACCGGGGCGGTAGGACCAGGACCAAATGTCCCCAAAATGTGATAAAGAAAATGGTAAATGATAAATCAGGAAGAGCATGGGATCCAAAATGTTTGGCCATTACTGTAACCGGGGTTCCCTTCCGACTGGTTATTCATGAAAATTAATGTTAAATTAATCTGCATTATTTGATTCATTGTTTTCTAATATTTGCTTTGTCAAGGTTGAAATGAACTGAGTGACTCTGATGCCGATTGTTTCCTGTGTTATAATAACAGTATGGCGTTAAAAAATAAATATAATAGACTACACATTTTTGGAAAACATCCCATTAATTATTACTATCAAAAATGTATCTCAGCATAATGTCATAATAGATTAGATCCTTGCCTTGAAGTAAAAATTGCTGTGCCTTATTAAGGCAGACCATACTGAAAATGGCACATTGTCAAGTCTTGCTTTAATTGCAAAAGCAATAGCTAGTCAAGCACACTGATAGATCTGGCATCCTTGTAGCCCTGTAATGAAACAATGATTAATCTGAAGTGAAATAGTATTTGAGGGTGAGGGGAGGGGAAGGCTATTTTTGCGTACCGTGATAATAATTAGATGCTCTGTATTGCAGTGATGGAGTATGTGTTTGTGTAGTAGCGTGTGCATATGTACGCTGATAGCTAATGGCATGTTAATTATAGTCACGGCCGGAAGATCAATGTGTGTCATTTACATTTTGTGGAACTACTCTTGGATTGGCCTTGATGAACACGTCGCTTATGCTTCCCACTCTCCGTGATCAATGGTGCCCTGAATGGGCGTTGATGATATTTCAGCTCCATACTTACGGTTTGATCAAAAACGGAGGGAAGAGGAGCGATTTGGTCGCTTTCACTGCATTTTGTGTTTCCTTTCTTGTCATTATGTTTTTTGTCGTTGTATCTGTAAAGACCCCCACCGCCGGGATGATCTTCAGTGTTGGGGTTGCGGGAGGGGGGCAGAACACCAGCAGTATGTTCTCTCAGCCTCGAGAGGTGAAACCAGGGACAGATGTTAAACTCTGTGCTCCCTTAGTCATCCCGCCAGATGCCCAAATCCAGCCCCTGGCTCCATCATCTCACAGCAAGAGCCCAGGGTGCGTGCCAGATCTTGCTCTGATCAAGAACTTGCAGGGCCATTCTCAGATACCCACCACCAGCCTGCCCCCTGCTTTGATCGAAATTCAGCTTTCTGTGCAGGTCACATGACCCCTCCTGGTTATCTATCACCAGAGATAACAGCCATAGGACCAGTTCAGGGTCCTGAACTTTCTGCCTATAGCAATTAAACCCCTTATGGCAGGGGAAGTCTCCCAGAAGTTGAAAGGATTGTGAATAATGGCTTTAAGGTAACGCGTGATTGTTATTCATCTGTCCGCGATGGGCGGCTCTTTGAGCTCATTAGATCACCATGAATCTCATCACCTGCAGACATTCAAGGCTGACTGTAAACAACAAAACTAAAAAATGTTACATAATAGCGTTTGGATTATTTACATATGGGTATGGAAGATGGATGGATTTCTTACTATAATTGTTACTCGGAGTTAGTCTGCTAAGACGGGGGTATCATAAATAAAGAAAGAGATCATTTAGCACCATGCAGACACAACGTCCAGCCGTCCGGCAGCGGGGCTGGAGCCTAGAGCGGCGAGGAGCGAGTTGTTGACGTCCCTCAGCAGACGTGAGGAAGGCAGTTGGTTGTGACACTTAAGCAGGGACGCCTGTGTAGCTCTCAATCCTCCTGGTCATCCGAGTCTCTCTATGTCTTTTGACAGCAGTTGAGATTGAGCTTCAGGACAGAATACATTTCAGTTGTATCTGAGTATGCAACTTGTGTGCCAGCCACAGATTTTGAGTTTAAGTCTGGGAAACACTTGAGGCTATTAAAGTGATAGACAAGGAATTGTAGTTAAGCAAAGGTTTTCCAATCAAATCAATTTTATTTTAATGCTGCATCTAGACAGACATGCCCCCACTCAAAACGACCTCGTTAGTGTCGCAGTTACATGTGTCGTGCCCAGTTAATGGGAATCTACTTATTTATATAAATGCAATAAACTTCCTTTAGAAAAGGCTTACCGGCAGTTGTAAAACAGATCAAACTCTATATGTGGACGAATTGAACTGTCAAATGACGGTTTCTGTGTGTAAAACATGAATTCTGTGACAGGAGAATAACAGACATACAGCTACATTGGTGACATATGCAGCACAACCAGTAAAAAGAGGAGAAGAGCGCTTGGGAAGAAGTACCAAGGTATCAGGGAGACGGCTGGTGTAAATACACAGGCTTGTCATGCGGACCACTGGCACCTCTTCACAGACTCTGCATTGCCAGGTGGGACAGTTCACAGCTGCTGGATGTCATCTCTCCCTTTTTTCCTGCTACTAGGCGACTAGGCCTCAGACTCCATAACCCCCCCCCCATCCCCCCACCCTATGCATCTCACATCCAGACAGCCTTGCATTCAAATTTTAAGCTAATACAGATTTCTGTGAAAAGGGACTGGTCACCCCGCATCTGTGTTTACACATCTCTTCTGCTGCAGACAACTAAAAATGTTTCTTGCTGAAGCTGTATTCCCTTCCTGTCGTACCTTGCTCATGTCCTGACTGCGAACTACTGTCTCGGACAAGAGCCGCTAACTAGGAACTCGGTGTACAGCTTTGGCCTTCGGTGAACCCTTCCTGACTGTAGCACTTTCATCTATATTCCATGTGTTGTTCAAATTGTTTGCTCCATTAAAAGAATATAGGTGCAGACTGCCTGTCATAAAAACCTTACCGTAGAATCTCATCGCCAGAAGCGGCCATGTCAAAGTTCACTGTATGTTTAAGTTTAACAAACTACACCAGTATAATTTTTTCATGTTTCAGAGGTTCAAGGGAGGACTTAGGAGCCACACCACCTTCAGCTCTGCAGGACTAGATGTGAGAAATAATGTTCCATGACGTCCATTATTCCTGAGCACCAGATATACTCGAAGCAACATCTTTTCAGCAGTACCAGCCCGTGCTAATTAAGACATGCTGAGTGGGTCTAGGTTCCCTAACCTTCAGAGATTTCAAAGCTAATTTTATGTACTGAAACTCGGAGACGAAAAAAGCGTCTCCAAGACTGAGCACCTCTCAATCTGTTCATCGGGCCATTGGTGAAAGCTGTGGCTAAATGCCTCTTTTCAGGCAGCTGAGCATATCAGCTTTCTGTCTCTGAAGTGTCCTTCCTGGGAGTGCTGTTCTACACTGTGGATCTATCCATCTGTCCAAACCTCCTCTATGTGTCTCCCAGTCCACTACTTTGTAACCTGACTTTCTCGTTGTCTCCCAGCCTAACATGGCCACTCTCACCCTATCAGACTTTGACGCTATGAGCTTTCAGTGACAGATAAGTACAACTTCGACACTTAAGATCGGTAAGACAGATCACAAGAAGTAAAAACAAAAACAAAAAAATGTATACTTTGCTAGTTCTAATAGCAAGAATCAGGGCATTAAGTTACACAAATCTCAGAATACATTTAACATGTTTATATACAAAACATCAAGTTTAAAGAAACAATACCATTACTCTTTTCAATCAGGTTAAAATGATGCAGTAGGGAATGTTATGATGAAACTTATTAAACGTTATTGTGTCTGTGGTGTGTTCACATTATGTTATGAATATGTATTTATTTTTTGCTAGAGATACAAAGAATAAAGTTACATACTTTTGGGTGCTCATTAATCAAAACAAAAATAATAATATTAGCTGAAAACTCATAGACTGTCAATGCTGTATTTTCTAAATGTACATGCAAAACTCCAGAATCAAAGACTCTCCACTCTAAATCCAATCACCTTGCATAGATACGGTTTCCAGATGTTAATACACTTGTATCAAAACACTTCAGTAAAATTAATATTGCTATCACTGCTCACTGCTGTTTATAACTTACTTCTTGTGGAAGGACACTATTTTACCGGCAGTTTAATATAAAAGACTGGCATATAGTTTTTTTATTTAAGGAAAATCTATATATAACCACAATAATACATAGCCAAACAGTGCATTCGGTACATATTCTCATAGGTCAGGAAAAAGGTTCAAATAACAAATTAAATACTTTAAATGAACTTGAAGACTTACAATGCTCTTGCAAGCTTCAAACAAAACTTATAACGTAGTTAATTCCAATAATTTCTTACATACTTGAGGAAGTATTGAGGCAGGGTTCTAATTGCTTATGTCACACTGTAATGAATTATAAGCTTGATGTTATGCATTATTTATGTATTACGGAGTTATATAACATTAGTGTTTTCTTCTGGGTTTAACATTCTACACGAATAATGTAATAAGGTGAATAAAAGTGAAAATATTTGGTGGAAAATCAATAAATCATTCTGGGAAAACAAATTGGAGACTAAATGAGATACACCTGACTACTGACCTTTTGCATATGATTTCTGATTATTTCTGATTGCCATTTAAGATCCTTTATTTATTTGATTTATTTTTAATTTAATGATACAATTTGACTTTGTGGTTGACCAGTGCAGACAATAAGATTTTCACAGGTTCCAATATGGGTATGCTCACCACCATAGAGGGCAGATCGACAGCCCGTCAATGAAGGCGAGCTGCATCAGAGGAAGGGATTCACCACCAACTCTTTACACTGCCTGTGATCCTATAAGGTGTGAAAAGTGAACATTTGGCTGCCCTTTTAAAATAACAATGTAAAAAAGTACTTTTGCACACATTGTAATAAATATCAAAATCACACTAAGAATAACAGCTTAAAATAACCGGATAGGTAAAGGTAAAATGAGACACCTTTTTATCTTCACGTATTAACAAATTGTGGTTTTGTAAGAGTTCTATTTTAGCACAGAAATAAAACAAATATCAGCATGTTTTCCCAAGGCCTGAATCTAATATGTGCTCTTCTGGATGTTATAAATAATATGGGTAGTATGGATATTGCCTGTGGATCGTGTCCGTGATCCTTGCTTCAGCTCCTGTGCTGTGAGAACTGAGCGACTCCTTGATTGCTATGTATGCAACAGTTGCTTCAAAAGTTATGAGTATCTAATAAAGTCGTATACAGTGACCCCCACCCCCCTCCCCATCCCTGGCTGCCCTTTGATGTTTCGCAGCAACTGTTGCCCAGCGACACCAGATTACCTGAAAGGCAGGACCAGAAAGCAAAAGGCTGACACTCCAGAGGTTCTCCAGAGGTATCCCTGGCCCAGGAGTGGTGCTTCTAATGCCAAGCTTGCCAGTGACCAGGACATGCAGAAAAGCTCCTTTTGCTGTATTGACTGAACTCCATTTAGCAATTACCTGCAGGGGCTCTTTACACGCAGAGCCAAACGCGACCGGATTGATCAAATTACCCATCATGCCCATAATAAATCTGCCTGACAGCTCCTCTCTCCTTAACCGCCAATTGTCAGGAGTGATTCATGCAATGGAGCCAACGGGGGTTGATGCTCAAGAGTAGACAGGGCTCCGTGGTTCTTTTGATGACTTCTGGTCTAGCATATGTCTCCCCCAGCACCACCCCCCCACGCCCCTGCTTCCACATCCCACACCATCACGTACACCCCCGATACGCTGCCAGGCTGCCTCAGCTGACCGAAACCTGCAGAGGAGATCTCAGTCACGACGCAGACAATAGGAGCTGAAGTCTTTCTCTTCTCATCCCCCCCCCCAC
>JAODLC010000002.1:4263486-4298835 GCA_026781145.1 Hippopotamyrus pictus
CCCCCCCCCCCCCCCCCCGTGACCCTGAATAGGGTAAGTGGTTACAGAAAATGGAGGAGCTGCTATCTCAGTTAGAGCCCAACGAAGCCCTTTATATCTCCTGACGGTAGGCTGTGCATAGTTAAAGCAAAAAGACCCCCGAAACAGATGGGCTCTCTCACGGCATTGTGGCAGAAAAACATCACAACCATCTTCAGACGATTGAGAAAAACTTACGGGGCTAATGCCTGAAAGTGATTGAGGCTGCTGAAGAAAGAGGCTCCTTTGTCTGATTTGCACGCACCTTGTTATTCTTTTTCCCCCCCTTGTTTTGATTTTTCTGCACATCTCCAGCTTCATGTGAAAGGCTTGTCATCTCGACTCATTTCACTACTACATGTTTCATTATTGGTGATTGACAGAGGGGAGTTAAATCTCTGAATTAGTCACCAATGTTCCTCTGCTTCCCAATCAAGGGGACGAGCACTGCTTTGATTAAGAGAGAGAGAGAGAAGGAGATAGAGGGAGGCATGCCTTTGATTGGAGCCAATAATACAAGCAGGAATTCACGTCAAGAGCAACTCGAGTCGTCACCCAGGTGATTTTTTGTATATTGGCATTATCCCAGTTAAGGGAACCTAGATGTCTGGGTGCTCAGAGGTTTACAATAAATGATCGCCACATTCCACGTCCTCCTTGGGTCAACTGTCCGAGATCAAAGCTCAACTTGTTGGTCTTTTGTCATGTACCTGTCATGAAGCGTGGCAGGAGAGTTGTATTGCATTCTGAGTTTTCTGCATGACCCCCAATGGGCAAAAATTGTCCTAATGGGAAAGAAACCAAGTTAAATTGATTAGTCAGAAGACTCAATAGTAATCAAGTTAGGTCAGGTTGGGGAGCATGCACAGGTAGAGCGCTTGCCACACCCACCACGCGACGAACTTCGGGATCCCATTGGCGACCACCCAGGCAGGTACATGGTCCAGTCCCACCGTCTATCTGCCACAGCCAGGTGTTACATGGGTGTCCCTTTGGTCTGGTCCAGCTGCTCAGGTCCTCAGCAAGCCAAATCACCCTCAGGGAATTGCGCCACAATAGTAATCAATGAGACCAAAATGAATCCTTTAAGTATCTTGATTAGAACAATTATGATGTCACTTTTCTTAACTGAAAATATAAGGCCACTTACTTGGCACCCCTCCTACCCCCCCAATGACAGCTGAGATATGTTCTGGTAAGCCTATACAAGATTTGTGGCTAGCAGGCAAATCTTTCTATTTTGGAGCTTTCTAGAATTTAAATCAACTGTTCATTCTTGACCTAACTGCACCCATCTCCCTCCTGTTCTCTCAGACATAAAACTGCAGCCCACACTGGTTTGTTAAGCAAGTCTTCCGGGAAACAGAACTTCAAGTTCTACTGCAGCTCCAGGGTTATTTTTCCAGTCTGTTTCTGAAAATTTGCAAAGATAAAGTGCCCCGCGCCATTCACTTCTGTTTCGGGTACTGACACAGGAACCGCTGGAACGCAGAAGTGGCCTGCACGCAGAGTGAACTTCCTTGAGATGTTAGACTATGCCGTCAGCGTTCATTTTCCACAGGTGGTATAAATTTGGCATGCCAATTTAAGGATTTGGCACGTCGCCATTTTCGTAGCTAAATGAGTAGATTATTGGTTATGGTTTTTGTCTGTGTCATTTTTTGAATATTTGATACTAGAGGTGACTTAGCTATCCCACCAGGTCACAAGGCCTTTGGAAATATTCGGGAAGTGGCCAGAGATGGAGAACGCCTAGAGGGTATTAGAGATATTACTACGTAGCCTTGATGCTGTGAACTCCTTCCAAGACCCTCCTCCCCTTGGCCAACAGAGCCGTGAATGAGTGGAAGTGGGCATGGCCTAGGTACCAGTGCGGATAGGCTGCCAGTAGGTGTGGGTCTGAGTGACAGGCGTTAACAAGAACCCAGGAGATGGGCGCAGACAGGCATTTGTGTGGAGAGAACGATGGAGCACAAACTGGGAAATTTAGCAACAACTTTTGTCGATGGCCTCCAGTGCTGTGTGTCCAGTATAGAAACGTGGATTAATTCCACCGCTAATAAGAAAAGTGGCATGGGTCGTGACCTTTGGCCTGTCTTTTTGCAGTGCATGCTGCTCCTGTTGTTGCTGGGGTATATTTAGACCGAATTCAGACAGGGTTCTGTTATGACCTGCTCGTACGATCCTCCTGTGTGCCACGCCCCCCTCATTAACCCTCATTAATCATATTACGATATCCCGACGTAACCAGCTGCTTCTTGTTGTTTCATTAAGTCGTGTGTATTTAAGTCCCCGTCAGAGCTTATATCCCCAGTTTCTTCATTAAAGTCTTTACCATGTGTCTGCCTGTTTGCCCATATAAATGCCCTGTTCGTTGGACTTCGGTCTGCCTGCCCTTGTTTCTGCGTCCCATGCTCGCTCGCTTACAAACGGATGTGACAGGTTCATGTAACGTAATAGATGTTTCTTATACCTGTTATTTATGGCATAGGACAGTTGACGTTAAGTCTACATGTACTCAATGTGTTTTATCATGGTGTTAATCTTTACCATGATTACACTTGTTAAGTGAACATCCTAGGAACTGGAGAACTTTCGTCCAGTGCAGCATTTAATATTTATTTGCTCACCAAAGGCTTTTGTTGAAAGGAGTTCATACAGTGGTTGCTCCAGCATCATCCGATCCTGCAGACATTTTTCGTTTAAAGCCAGTGAAAAGCACGAGGGCTTCCACTATTTCCCCAAACCCGTCCTGGAAAGCCTGCTTGAGGTCTTCAGGATCATGGCAGAAGCCACGGGAAAAAAAGCAGAGAGGCTCCCTCATCCAGTCCAGTTTACAAATAGGGAATGGCATTGGTGCTTCTCTCAGGGATTTACCCACTCTGTGTCGTAGAGGTGCGTACAACTGCTCTGATCAGATGACACCACATGACAACTGGAGAGACCTGCCTGGAAGTGCCACATGGTGAAAGAGATTCCTCTGCCCAAAGTTACCACTTCTATCGGTGAGGAAACATAGCTGGCAAGGGGGTGTGTGGGGGGGGGGGGCGATATGTTCACCTCAGCATATTTGGGTCCCAGGGGGGATGGATGTTCTTTCTGTCTTTAGCCGCTCATGTCACAGGAAGCTGTTGTTTGACAGCTGGACAGGCGTTCGGCTTTGCACCATATGCCGCGTGCCGGGAAGCAGTGGAGAGAGGGAACGAAGACGGAGGGAAAAAGAGAGAGAGAGATGGAGTAAGGAGAGGGGATGATGGACAGGAAATAGAAAGAGTGGAAAAAAGTAAATGGAAGAAAAATGGAAAGGCGGAGAGAGGGAGAAGAGTTAAAGGAAGAGAAGGGATGTTAAAGAGGGAGAGAGAGAGGCAGACAGAGAGAGAGAGGCTGCAGAATGGAACAAGACGTACTAAGAAGGGACGAAGATGGACAGAAGAAAGGGGAGACAAGTGAAATGAAATAAAGATCTAAAAAATACAGAGGAGAGGTGTATGTACCAAATTTAAGGTTTATGTTTTTACATATTGTGTTGGCCTCGATATACAATGAAAATTCATATAAATCTGTGAAGGTTTCAGCCAAGGGCATAGATTTGGGTAAGGATGGTAGGGACGTGACCCCACCGACAATGTGGGAGTACTGTGTGTGTGCTTAGGGGGCAGGGCTTTGGGGCTGATTTGGTTGCCCTTGGTTTCAGCCCCGCTCCGGGTCCTGAAACATCTTCAGAATGATCATTTTGATGTTTCATTTCATGATTGGTTAGATGCAGCTTTGCACCACACAATAAATTAATTTCCCTCTTCGGCACAGTGAACTTATGTAAATATAATAAAAGACAAACAATAGATACTGCAGAAGTCCACTTGTTTATTTCTCTTTCAATTATCATTTGTCTAGAGAAACCTAGAGTTTTACACACGAAAAAATAGCGTCCTTGCAGTCTGCTGCGCTTAAGGCCACGCCTCATAACTAGATGTATAATTTGTTAAACAAAAACCAATTCAGAGGTAAGCCTAGGCTAAATTCAATTTATCTGATTCTTCTACAACTACTTCCTTTGTGTTTGTATTGTTTTATGCCATTTTGATTAGTAGGAGCAAGATCAGCAGCCAGTAATCATTGTAACTAAACTGCCATTGTTTTCAAATATGTCAGTATTTGGGATTCTGATTGTAATGGATTCCAGGCACATCAGCCTTCAGTTTTACCTAGAAAAAAAACTGTGAAAAGACGGCAAAAAATAGCAGTAAAAAAGAATGAGAAAAACAAAAATGGAAGGTATAAAGATGGGGGGGGCAGTGATACTGATACCGGGAGGTGGGGAGGAGATTTGCGTTGGGACTTGTTTACCAAGAGGTCTGGGTGAGACACAGAGGATCAGCCAGCTCGCAGCACATGGGATCATGTTTTGTTTCAGTCTGTTTTTTTCCCTGACATCCCTCTGTTTAACCAAACCAGAGAAACACTGCTGTGCTAATGCGCTTCCCAGCTTCACCTCTAGCCAAATCACTCTCCCGCTTTCCTAGTGCGATCAGACCAACGAGTGGAGACGCTCTCGAACAACACGAAGCACGGAAAGCCCTCGGCTGTGCATCTTGAGAAAACTGTCTGTGCCATGTGGGGGCGCTCCAATTATCAGGGGCGTGGCTGCCACTGGGCACTGCCCACCCTCAAAATTGTTATTCTCAAGATACTTAAAGCCTTCATTTGTGTTTCATTTGTGTCTCATTGACTACTATTGAGTCTTCTGGACAGTCAGTGTAGATTCTGTCCTATACAATGTTTTTTGCTCTTTTTCATCTTACAATATAGCTTGCCTAATAACCCCCCCCACCCCCCCACCCCACCCAACGGCTACTGCTGCCACTCCTCACAACTCCTCCTCAAAGACCTTTGACACAATTTGATTACTTGTGCCCATCCAACAACCCCAAATGGCCATCCTTATAATGCTACTGCAAATTATCCTAAGGTCTGTTGCCCATACTCACAGATCAAGTGCACAGAGGCCATTCATGATGGTGCATTTGTAATCGTGTAAAGTGCTCTGTGTGACCAGTGCACACTGTCCAAGCGCTTCTTCTTCTTTCCCTTGAAGCACATTATTTTTGAAATAACTGTTAATCATCAATATCTTACGGTTTTTTCCATTGCTGACTCCAGATTCAGAAATTGCCCGTCTCAAAGTCGTACATGTAAAGCTCTGTAATTCTAAGTATGATTTCATTGGTTTTCGTGTAATGATGATATGATATTGATAATCTGTAACCTTATTGTACATTTTACCCGCTATCATGCAAATCTTGATACTGTACTCGGATATGGATTAGGATATCAGTAAACACTTACAATAGTCTTTTGCAAGTATCACCTCTTGTACTGGCCATTATGTTCATCTTAAAATCTTTTGTTACTTCATGCAGACTTCATAGGGTTCAACATTTACATTCTGTTCTCTCTTTGACAACAGAGAATAACTGAATAAACAAATATTATGTGGCAAAGAAGGAGACTATTTCCTGGGACCTACCCTTGTTTCTATGGCAACTTCATTACTCTGTAGTCGATACAGGAAGATGTCTTTGACCTGTGTTATTGCCGGCTAACCTGCGTTTGGAGACAAGCTAAGGCACCGTTCTGTCAGCTTACGTCCAATCACCTGGGCTAATAATAAAAAAAGAGAAAACATTCAAGCCAAATGCACCATTATCCACTCTTATCTGAATGACTGGACAGATAGCTTTCATCAAGCTGTTGACCTCCCGGTTGTCATAGAGACCACCTCCCCAAGTCAGTAGCTCTCAGAAGTGGAGAGAGTCCCAGGGAAGCTGGGGGGGCGGTGTTGACTCGGGCATTGTTTTCCCCGTTGAGAGGGCAAAAATTGGCTCAGGAGGGCAGTAAATAACAGAGTTCTTCCCCTATAAGGGTGTGGAGAGGGACTGGCGATGACAGGAGAAGGTCACAGAAGCAGAACTCAGCAATGATCCCTCACACACGCAAACATATAAAAGCAAACTGCCACTGTCGCACACGGGGATGCACATCCACACAGAGATACACACTAACACAGACGCCCCCTCGCCTACACACTAACAGACACACGCCATCACAGCCGAAAACCCAGGTCCTCATGGACACTCGGGCGCTCAGGTGTACGTACTGAGGCGCACACAAACAAGCATGGCCGCGCTAACTAGCACACCCTCTGCACCGATGATCTTCAGGGGATCCACACTGCGGTTTGATCAGCTGGTTGAGCCCAGCAAGCACTGACTGCTCCTCATTACTGGTCTTGCTGGCATCTCCGATGCTCTGGACACCTCCCTCTAACTGGGGATCCAGGGGGAACGAGGGGCTGGGGGGCCGACCCTTGGGCTATGAATATATACAGTAAGCATCGTGGGCTGCAGGGCAAATCGCCAGGTCACCGCTTCCTCCTTGCTGACCCTGGGGCAAGCGCGACACACAGCTGATCAGAGGAGCTGTGTGTGGTTGCCCCCTCGTTAGAGTGCGTATCTCTGTTTTCTGAGCAGTGGCCCTTGCTCCAGTTCCGCTGTGTCTCCTTATAAATGTTTTAGGCAGCTAAAAAAAAATAAAAGACCCAAAACAGAAGGAAAAAAAAACACATGAACTCACTCAGTCTAACCTTCCTTTATAAACTGTCACTTATGCCTGCTTTTTATATGATTATGCACAAGATAGCACAATCCACAGAACCCCCAAAAGGCTAATGGGTTTTACAAACAGTGGAACAAACAAAGGTTAATGCCATTTAATTCCATTAGACTCTAATCTGGGATGAGTTTCAGGATCTGGTTTATCTGAGGTTAAGTAAGTCTCAGTGCTGGGCCAGTACAAACAGGGCTGAGCACTAAGAGTCAGCGAGACGCAAAAACACTTTGCTTTGACTCCATTATCCTGAATATCACTGCTGACAATTGAACCCAGCATGTGACCATCACAGAAACTCACACGGGAGCACAGAACAAATTCAAACAAAGCTTTGTTAAAATGGTAAATGAATACCCAACCATTAATGACGGCAGATGCAATGAGGTTACAGGTCATACAGGAGACCAAAAACCATTGGTCTGAGTCTTCATCACATCATCTATCTAAATGCTAACAGCAAGGAAAATATGCAGATGAATGGATACATATCAGTAAGTCCTAAACAAAACCACTTCCTTTAAATATGACTCCAACTACCTAGGTGGCGCCGTGGAGACGTTTTACGGATCTGTGCCCTAAGTTGCCAGCAGCATGTGAAGGACTGCCTTGTTCAGATCTGCTCGCTATGGGACGAGACAACCGTCTCGCGAATGGACCAAGGTATGGCCTGGGGTACCTCTCTACCCCACCAATCTAAAGGCATTGAATATATTACATGGCAATCTTCCTAACAGCAGATGAGTGTCTCAGTAGGCATTGATTAATAGGCTCTCCTTCATACATTACTATTCATACAATCAATTATTACACCACTTTACATGAGTCCTTCTTCTGATATACAGTCTATTCATGTTCAAGTTGTTGAGCATTTATTATTCTAATTACTATGTTAACCCAGATTATGGACAATTAAGACCTTTTTAAGACATTCTAAAATTAATGTTCACTGGCAAATGCAATGGCACCTTCTCGCACTTATTTGCATATATGTGGAAAGTGGTTCAAGCGTCTACGACATCGCCATGGTAACGCAGAGTCTCTAAATATCTGTAGCACCTATTTGCTTTATTGTTACTCGTTTCTTTAAATTTGGATTAAATATGTGACCATGTGCCTAGAATTTAAAAGAGGGAAACTCTTATCTGAATTCATATGTTTATGTGTTGTGGTTAAAAAAATAGGGTGAAGGACTTGGAGACGTGTGGCTTTTGATCTGCAAAAATGTAAACACTGTAAATAAGATCAGGTGTCTGATTTGCTGATTGGCTCCAGATATGGAATGACTGACAGGACAAGAAGACATATGGCACCCCCACTGTTCCCATTAACTGTGCTGAACTCTGCGGGTGCGCACTCCTTCCATTTTCACCCATGCCACCTTTGACCCTTAACACCTTTTGGGTTACACACCGATTGGAGGCAAGGGAAGTCCCCCACTGGATGCACCGGGCACATCAGGACACAGCATGGGGAGGGGTGGAGGGGGGGCTGGTGCAGGTTCTGATTTAAAAACATCCATCGACGGTGCAGTTGGGTGATGTGGTATCATTGCTGCGGTCAGGGTCATCAGGCCTTCTGATGTTGACCCAAACCCCCAGGAGGTCCAAAATCCTAACACTGTTCCGCCTCGGCAAAGAGCTTGCCCCATATCTGTTCATGCCTGCAGTTACTTCAAGTTCTGAACATCTATGAAACCCCCTGGGGAGACCTTGCAGACAGGGAGCTAAATGAGACAACTACTGATTGGCAGGAGACTTGTGTAAGAGCACGTAGAACTGAGAAAGTACTGTAAATTATAGTTTCACATGCAAAGAATGGAACACAGTGCTTACATTAGAATGGGTTACCAAAAGAAAAATTCTCAGATCTTTGTAAATAGTTGCACTGAATGTACCATGACATCCTCTGTGCGGGAAATCTGGGATTTCTTGGTGTCCACACCAGGAGTTTTGCATCATGGCTGAACAGTGTCCTACTGCTAGCTGCCTCTGTGTTTTATTAGTCTGATCCTGATCTCCTAGCACGAAGATCACTAGAGAACCTAATGGGCCAATTAGGGATTGAAAAGGCTCTCTGCCTGCACTCTGCCAATACAGAGGAAATGTCAAGCTCAGAGCTGCAATTTGACTTCTGATTTCAGAAAGGGCGCTCTGAGTTTACTCAAGTGAGGGAAGAGTCTTCTGAACTTTGACCCTTCACCTTTATTTAAATGTCAGTCAGGATTCATTACAGCTCAGGCTTCCTTAAAGACAGGGTAGGTTTTGGGTACAGATCTCCATAGATGAGAGACGTGGTTATAGTGGCCATTATTATTTGCACACACCAAACGCGTAATAAGCAACCACACCCAGCCCCCAAACTGCACGGAATGCTTTGAACTGTCATTCTTGAGTTTTCATGGGGGCAGAGCTGTTTCAGAGGACTGGGCAAATGTTATTAATATATATATATATATAAAATTTGGAAAATTTATATTTTTTTTCTGACTTCTCACTGTTCACACAACAGCTACGTAGAAGGCAAGAACATTTGTGCTCCGTTTGCCACATTATTTTACACTTTGCAAGATTTCTAGTAGCTGACAAAGACTTGAAGTTCCATATTTAAATCCACAGCAAGGAATGCACGCAGATAGCAGGCCAACAATTTGTATGACATCAACATTATTGGAGGAATGTCCAAGGACCAGACCTGAGGTGTTCTGGTACAGTGACTTGAGGTATTCAGGCATTCTCCGGGAAAGAGGCAGGCTCTGCTCCAGAACCTGCTAACCAGAGGCAGTCCCATCCAGAACATTCTTCATACAACACGCCTCAGACACTGTTTTCTTTTCATCTCGAGCTGGAATCAAGTAAATATGTGTGGGTGACAAAGAAAGGCTCCTTTATGCTTTTTAATAATGTTTGCATCGCTCCCTTTCACTGCAGTGAATCATCCTCCAAAAGGTTGCAGCAGGAGCTCGAATTTGATCACGAGTAGTGGGTAATGTAGGGGCCAGAGGATCATCCTGTAGGCAGTAGGGGTGGATCCTTTTCAGGGGTGCTGGGGTGCAGACTCATGCTAGAAACCCACGGCATATGCTTCAGTAGCCAGAGGTCTTTTAAATAAAAGAAAAAACTATGATAGCCATGTCCAGGGAAGCTGTGCTTGAACACCAGTACATTATTTTAGGTTTGGAGTCTGCTTGGGACGGTGGGGGTCCAAACCTACTGTCACATTGTTTTGAACCACCCACACCATAACAGGATCTGAGGTGGAGATCAGATGCATGTGGGATGCTATGAATGGTGACCTGACATCAAAATGGATTTGAGGGGACTGAAGCTATCGGGATGGAACCACCCACAACCCTTACTATGATAAGTGGATAGTTGAAAGATATATGGATGAATGCATCCTGTTTTGTACAATTAGTTACTTAGCTAAAAATGAACAATTTCTGTCAAGGTTACCTCAGCTGCCAATCTCGAGCCTCTTCTGTGTTAGACATACATGCCCTGCACCTCTATGCAACCTGTTGCAACTCAACAGTCTAGCCATCTAAAGACTTGCTTCTTACATTAAAATCTTAAAGTGTTTCATAATATTAACGTAAAACAGCACCGTATATGTGAACAGAACCAACCTTTAAAACAATATTTAAAATAATAGCAGGACCAAACAAGACCGATAATAAAAAAGTCATTTATTTTTAGCAGACATCAAGGCTGTCCCATGGAATTTTAAAAAACTCTGACCTACTATCATTTTCTCAATTCATAAATATGAAAGAAAAGGAACATAGCAGAAAGGACATTAGTCCCTGAGGTACAGACCACGGATAAAACAACAGAAGCAGCAAAGCTAATCTAGTCCACATGACTCTTACAGCCAGATCTGAGAGAGAATGAGCATGGCCTAGAATTGAGGATAAGGGACAGATGTATTGGCCCACCGAAAGACTTCAATTAAATATGAAACACTTAATATTTAATTACATTTACAAGTTTATCGAAGGAAACTGACCAAAATAAAGATCGTAAACAGGGAATTTAATATTGTTGCCTAGAAACATCATGAGGCTACAGGAAAATCTTATTTCCCACTACAGGAAACTGCCTCAGCTAATCAAGATTACAAACGAAACTAAATAATCACATCTGCCTAACCTGGATACACATTTCCAGGTAACTGGCATGCAAGTACTTCGTATGAGATAAGGCAACAGACTTTGGAACCAAAATCCAAATGTTGCCCTTGAGCAAGTCACTTAATGTAAACTACTTCAGAAAACATCCAGCTTTGCTTGTATTTACAGAAGAAAATATATTTTTTAATATACACTTAGACCGGAAAAGAGTAAAAACAGCAGGGAGTTTATCAGCAAGTGTTCAGACCCAGAGCAATATTAACTAAACAATAAGTCTAGATGAGACCAAATTAACCAAACTCCTGAACTGATTATCAGAATAGGCAGACAAATAAATGCTAAATAATTATCCTTCCTATCCATCTTTTTTAGAAAACCGCTTATCCAATGTGGGAAAGCAGCCTAAATAATCAGTCCCTCAAAAATCCCTAAATAATAATCTCTAAATAGTAATTTCTTGGGACTGGCCTCCCATCTGGGATGTACCACAGCCTTGTGTTCTGTGCTACCAGGTATAGGATAGGCTCCAGGTTCTGACTAGTATTAGTAGTTGGAAGATGGATACCTATTTTTGGTAAAGTAGGTTTTACTTCGTGAAGTAGGTAATACATTGATTGTCAGCAAACAACAGGTGTTTCTCAATATGCGTACAGAGGACTGTAAAAATCTCCAGATGCCATTCTTGCCCCACCCCAACAAACAAGGATACATCAGCTGCATCCTTGCCAAACAAGACCAGTCCCATGATTCATTGCTCCTCAAGTTCGTTCTTGGAAGGCAAAATAGCAAGACCGGTCTTGCCAAGACCACAAGTATGATCTTTGCATTCGTGGCATTGAGAAGCAAACAGTATCAAAGAAAAAAGATCTGCACTCACTAAAAAGGGTATGCACATGACATCACAGTAGGTGGAGTCACTGGGGTCACACCCACTGTGTGGCAGTGGTAGCCTTCAGCTTGAATGCAGCAAAAACATATCTAAGATGGAAAATTGCTGTTACCCAGTTGATTGTACAAATTAATCTAGTAAGAAATCTGAGCCATCTTCTTAGAGACTGCCAAAAGCTAAAGAAAAGAGGAGCAAATAGAATGCTGCAAACCACAGAAATAGCTGGAACCCAGGCTCCGAAACGTGGATTTGCAGCTTTCATTTTGCATCAGTTATGCTGGATTTTTGAGTAAAATCATACCTTAAGTTACATACTTTATTGATTACTCATCAATAAAATACTTAGCATCATTAATTTATATTCTGTGTAACTGACAAGTTTTTCTTAGTATCGATTTAAAAAATCCATGATAAGGAGCCTTGTGAGTGGGAGGTGTTTAGACAGTGTACGTCAACTCAAAAGTTGGAATTTCCAAGTTCCAAGTTGGAAATTTCAACTGGCATACCCCTGAAGTCAGAGTTCCAAGTCGGAAAGTCAATTGATCTCAGAATTCAAGACAGATGCTCCCTTCATTAACAAAAGTAAAAGTTGTAGTATACATTGCTTATTAGCACATACGCATTGTATGTGTCCCATTAAATTGGTCGAACACACAGTGTTGTCCAACCTCTGTCTGTGGACATACTGCTACAGTGTTTATATGCGCAAAACGCTGCATAATGCGTTGTTACCAACTGGTATTGCTAACAATGCCTAACAATGAACCTGGCCAGAATTGATATTGCTAAACAGCTTCTGACTTGTTGTACTGCAACATGGTTAACTTGGGTGTAACGTCATCCCCAGCCCTGACTTCCAACTTTTTAGGAAAATGGAACACAGCATTAGCTAGCCATGACAAACCCAGCTTTCCTTATAATGGGCTACTTCACACAACCAGTTTAGAAAATTAGCTAGATAACTTTAGGTTTCTACAAAATATGTTGTCAAGAATCTCGATTCCTCACCACACATCAATGGCTATGGTCCACTGGTCCTTTGCTAAGTTGTACGGATCCCTGTTTTCCTGACTAAAGTCAGCCTTGTTGCAGCATGTTTTGCCACTCAGAGCAACTGAGGGGGCGTGTTCCATCGGGAAATTGGCATCATACCCTCTGCTGAAGGACCGTCTGTAACACTGGATGTGAATCTCAAGCACAATATAGGCCTATATGTTGTATCATTGTTTCTTTTTTTACACCAGGAAAGTTCTAGCTGTGAGAATGACAAACTGTGACTGCCGATGGAAGTGTGTAAAATATGCATGGGGCCTCAGACTAGGCCCCCTGCTGACGGCATTAACACTGCAAATACCACCTCTTCTGTATGACTCCCACAGGTCTAGTAGGGTTCTGATGCCCTATAGTCAAAGTCAAAGTATCTTTATTGTCATATTCAGTTATATGATCCATGGGTCATGGGATGAGATGAAATTACGATCTCATTGGTCCTTGTGCAAGAAAAACAGTGATAAATAAAATACAAATATGAATATGAAAGACAACTGAAACTAACAATCTGACAATTTAAACATGACAAACTGAGACATGGACAAAAAACAGACAAATAAAATCAGAATATATATATACACACACACACACAAAACACACACACACTTGTGCAATTGGGCATGAGTTTCATGAGCTGGAATGTTATAGAATAGGTTACAGTATTGAATGTGCAGTATGGATTTTTGTTACGGTTACAGTTTTGTTACAGTTACAGTTCCTCCGTGTGTGTGTGTGTGTTTGTAGGTGGGGGTGGGGGGGGCTAGAACATCTAGTCTTAGATTGGGAGGGGCCAGACCATTCAGCATTTACCAGAGGAAAACAGCTGTTTTTAAGCATCGCTTTGAGTCAGGAGAACTTAGCTAGAAGGGACATGTGTGTCACGTTTCCCACTGACCTGACAGAGCCCCAAGACCCTTAGTAGATAAGGACATGATCGTGCCGCCTAAAGAATACTGAGGTCCCAGGAGAGGTCTTTCTGTTGTACCTTTGAGCGACATCAAATTGTTCCTGTAAAAGGTCCAGCCATGTAAATACATTTTAAAAAGCATAATTCACTTTGGATACAGGCTTTGACTGAGTGATTCATTTGATAAATCCATACGCCAAACACACACAGACGCATGCACACAAACCTCCTCTCTGGTCTGAGCGGCAAACACAAGCGTCGGCCCCCGGAGAAGCCCCACACTGCCACAGTCATTAGCAGGATGAATAATTCATTCTCGCTGGGAGTCAATATCTCAGCTCTACCTGGGGATCTGCTCAGATGCTTGTTTGGCTCGTGATAAGCGGCTGGGGTCACTATCTCATCAGGCGGCGCCGCGTCTGATATTTTTGACCCCGTGCGTCATTTCGCATTCGGCATCACGGCAAATTGGGGGGGGGGTGGGCTGTGTTTTAAACGAGGCACGGGTCTGAAATCGGCAATTTAAGTTTCCCTTTGAAAAGATGTTGCTCCATGTTTGCTTTTTGCTCATTACGTCTTTGAATCGTTGGAAATGTGTTTTATTGCTGATATGTATGGGAAATAAAACATGAAGTATTAAGTGTTAAGGGTTTAGTTACAGTACTGTTATTGTAAATTAACTGTACTCTTTTAAGAGCTTTTTACTGGAAATATCTTTTGTTTTTGTTCATTAGAATCACAGACAGAAGTAAGCATGGAATATCAAAGCTGTGCTCTCTGTCTATGTGCACACACACACACACACACACACACACACACACACATACAAACACACACAGAATATATCAATGTATCCAAAGTTTTCCAATTACTTGCGACAAAGTTTTTATTTCCATAACGAGACAGCAGAGCCACTGAGACTCCCGCACCTACGAAACCATGCACTTGTTAGAAAACGGCAAAGTTTGCGTGAACGTCTCACACTTCGACCTTTAAAATTTTCTGCTCGTTACAGCCTGTGGAACCGCACTGCACCAACCAGATTGACGAGGTGACTTGAAAATCAGAGAAACATAAGGAGAACGCAAGCTGTTCAGGTGAGGGATGCCGCGCGAATGAAAGAAATAGACCCAACTTCCCGCCACCATATAAAAAAATGTTAAAAGGAACACCTGCCCATACTGCTCTGCTTTGCGTGCAGGAGCGCTGAAACACATTAACTTTTCCTGAGCCCTGTTGTATATCCCTACAACTTTCAGTATCCCCACCTGTTTACTTTAATATCCAACCACCCCCCCCCCCCCACCCCATATTACTGGTCTCTGGGCAATACCAGCAATATTACAAAATTTTATCTTCAGTGTGTCTACACATTACTTTCTCTGTCCACTCCCTCCATCAGTAACATCTCCTGAATACTTTTAATAGCCAAAATACAAAGAATCTGTTTGTCAAGGTTGACAACGGAACCATTAAATGTCTCAAAGGTGTTTCTCTTAATCTAAACACACACACACGTACAGATTTCACCTAGAATGACATCACAAGTGCTAGGCACCAGACCCTCTTCTTCAGCTGGGGGGAAAAAAACTTAATTGGTTGATACCATTGGGTTGCTTTCCAATTATCCCGCTGAGAGAAAGAAGCACACGTCAGCCCAGACGAGACTTTAATTCTCCAGCACCGTCCTCTCATTTCCCTGGTAGCCCTTCATTCATTGTGACAAAGGCTGTAGAATCTGAAATCCACAAGCTTATACATAATACAAAACTAAAACCCTACGCCTTTAAAATAGCAGGCAAGGTAAAAGAAAGAAAATATATACTACAGTTTAGGCCTTAAAATGCATGCGCTAAAGAAACAGTAACATCCATTCCATCTATTCATCCATGTGAGTAAATTATTAGGGGGTGGGAAGGATTGTAATCCCTCCAATAATAAAAACCAGCCAATGCGACCCTTTGAACACTCTTAAATAGGTGGAGACCCCAACACCCACAATGCTCAACTTAATGTCATGCCCTTGCATCCATCCATCCATCCATCCATCCAGTTAGGAGACATTGAGTACTGAATCTGTAAATCTTTAAGTTCTCATTTTTCATTCACCAAAATATGGGGGAAAAAGTGAGAATAATTTCTCCATCATCCTTAATCACTTCAGGGCATAAGACGCCGTGGGTGGGATATCACCCCATAGGGTAAAGGGTAATATAGAGACAAGAATTCAAATTCACCTAAGTGTTTTCATGCGAAAAAATGGAAGAACAATGCAATCCCCTCATCCATAGCAGGGAACTTGAATAAAACTACTACTACCCTGTGTTATGAACAGCGACACCTTAAGAGTGGTTAGGAATTTAGGATGATTCCAAGGACCCCTGTGGCCCTAAAAGATTTGGAATAGAACTTGATTGGTCTGAGTTGGGGGCCTAATGTGATATGTCATTATGGGCCCCGAAATCCCTAGCGGGGCCCCTGTGTTGTGAGGCTACAGCACTACGCTCTCAGTCACTTGCATTCACATGTATAATACCTAAAACGCTTCATTTGATCTTAACCACAAGTGGCAACTTTTATTCTTTAATTTGAGTCTTAAGTCCTCTTGATGACTCTCTAGTGTAACAAAAGCCACATAGGAATTTTTAATAAGTACACCATGGATTCTGTTCAATAAGTAATTCAATGTAATTACCACCCTCACAGATACTTAGACACTTTTAGTTAGGATGAAATGTGTGCTGAATTTCATATGAACATACAAATCAGGAAATCCCCAACACTAATAATGCTGACAGCCTCACCAACAATCCCAACAGCAACATAAATAATGTTAACCACTATAACAAACATTAAACCTCTCTTAAAAAAAATGTTTCCGAAGCTTGGGTTTTCATAATCGTATTATGGAAGCCAATTGTGATTTTTTGCAATACAATTTATGTAAATGACCTTCTGGACATCATCAATATCCACATACACTATCCTACCAAAAGTCCAGCAACACTCAAAGTTATAAATATGAATTGACACAATGTTGGGATATTTCTATGCATTGTGGAAGATTTTGCATGGATTTTTAAATAATGTTGTGTGGTTTAGCTGATTCTTAGCTATGTATATTTTTGAAATCTAATGTTCAATCAAGTTAAAATTGCCCATTGTAATACCAGTGTTATTTAGGACCAACCAAAATATTTTCATAATTTGTAGCCACTTATCTTATTCAGGGTCCAAGCTGGCCTCGAGCCTATTCTGGAGACTACAGGCATAAGGCAGCCAGGACCAAGCCAGGATGGGGTGCCAATCCATTACAGGGCGTACGGACACCTCTGTGCAACCTGGAGGGAACCCCATGACCACACAGGGAGAACATGCACACTCCACACATAGAACCCAGGCAGAAACTCAAACCCAGGTCCCAGAGGTGTGAGGCAACAGTGCTACCTAACCACCGTGCCCCCGCATAGCTGTGCCTATTTTCTAGTGATTGTCACATGACTTATGGTAGAACGACATAACCAGACTGATTCCCTAAAAAAAATAAAAATAAATAAATAAAAACCTTCATTGACCAATTTTAAAACTAAGAAATCTAAGTGTGTTCAAACGATTATCGTCTTATAAAATAAACAGCAATGACATCACTGGGTGAAAGTTTACTGCATAACTTCCGTACTTCCGGAGAAGTCGTGAGTCAGATGGGCATAGCAGTGACATTAAGTTTACAGGAAATAAGGCATTGTGCAAAGATATCCAGCTATCATATGAATTAAAAAGGTGACTTGTCAGGTGTAAATGATCTTCTTTGTCTCTTAGTTGCGGTGGTGACGCCTTTAAAAGAAACGGCCAATGAGACACTTTACTTGCCACCTTCTGCACTCGGTAATATCATTCACGGGTTGTGTGGTCTGTGCTTCAGTGTCGGGTGAGAAGAGAGTAGCGAGAACTGCAAAACCTGCTGATGTAGCTCACTGCGGTGCCTTTAGGTCTGATCCATATTTTTCACTTTGTACATAGCATGCATCAAACCAGGCAGTTAGACGGCCCACGGGGTCACTTAAAATCCAAACGCGTACGGAGCGGAGAAAAGGAAAAAAATAAACTGAAAATAAGTGAGCAGAAATAGTGAGAGCAGGAGTTGTACCGAGTCCGTGCTTTACAGGGCAGGGAGACATTTCACAGACGCAGGGGGAATATCGCACAGAGTCACCTTGGAGTCGCTGGATCCCGGGAGAAAAGACGGAAAGCGTCAGCTAAAATCATGTCAGTTGAGGTTACTACTCAGCCATTTTTATCCTAAACGTAGGAAATTCGTGTTCAAGTGAACGCACAACACTCCGAAAATAACCCCTTTTTTCTCTTTTTTGCTATCCCGCATTTTAAATAACTAAATGGGTTCGTTCTTTACGCCCCCCTCCCAATCTGGTTATTATAGGCATATTACATTTTCGCGTTTGTCGTCATTTAATACGGTTTCCTGTCTTGGACGGCTTAGTTCTTGGTAGAAATCCTTATTATTGAACTTTAATATTCTGTTCGAAACTTCAGTCGGTGAATTCACGTTTAATGCGTTCCATTAGAGATAGAGTTGTAAACAGTAATTACAATGATTCATTTCATTGTAATATTTCACCCCTCTACCGGTGTGTGTCCCATATCGGCTGCCACTGCGCACAGTCAGCGAAGTTCTGGTTTTGAGTTAATTGTTCGCATAATGCCCTGAAGGTGGCGCTAAAAGAACAACGAACAATTCCTGCCGAGTTTTTAAAACATTCCGACGGGGCCCAGGGTAAGATTTGAACTCTGTTAAAATGACATTGATATATTAAAACAGAATAAACAAACAAACAAAAAAGTCCTCTGCTTAACAAAATGTCGATGTTAATAAGAAACCAAATTAAATGGTAAAATGACGAGAAATTGATTAATCTCGTACTACATACCTACACAAAAGACCTACAGTGTGTGATTGATTGTACATGTGTCAAATAAAATTTGAAACTTCAAAGTGTTTTATATTTTCTGCACTTCTAATAGGACGAAAGTTGAAGGGAACAATGACTGCTAGATAATCAATTCATAAAGTAAGGCAACATGTATTAATAATGTTAAATTAATTAAACATTTCCTGAACTTTCGTGGAGATAGAAATGTATATATTTTCACGAGTGAGGAAATAAATCTGCATATACTCGCTTAAAAATGTAAGTATTAAAAACTAAGGCTTGTGTGATGCAGTAGGGCTTACAGGAATACTCCATTCGTGCACATAATGTAATATTATAAAACATCATTAAAATGTTATGATAAACTGGAGAGTGTGGAAAAGCGCCTGGGTTCAGCGTAGCCACGCCTTCTAACTGTTCCTGTTATGTGAGTGTGACTGTGTGTGCATGAGAGAGAGGGGGGGGGTGAGAGAGAGAGAGAGAGAGAGAAAGAGGGGGGGGCGGTGGGTGAGAGAGAGAGAGAGAGAGAGAGAGAGGCAATCGCCTGGAAATCGCTTCACTCGCACTTATGCATCGCACATCCTCGCAAAGGTGCGCCGTCCGGCAAGCGAACTCCAGCATTTGTCAGCGGACGAATGAATAGGATCGGATAACCTGGTTACCGATGGACAGATCCCTCTTGTGAGTTTGCTCTCCCTCCGCACCCACTGGGGAACCCGGGTAGCGAAGATTCATTGAGGATAGTGGCATATTACCTTAGTGCCAGAGAAAGAGAAGGGATATTAGTCTAAGCGACGGAATGCAGTGAAGCCGTTCCAGAGTTCATTCGTTGGGGGCTTTTCCCACCTCTGAGCAATATAGAAGGCACAACAAATTAGACGCGGGGTTCCTGCTTAATGTCTGACACTGAACTGCATTCCGCACATCGTTAACATTTACAGTAGCAGAACATTGTGGACCCTGAAGGATTCGTGGATTTGGGAAGAAGAGCACGCTCCGATAGCTCCAGTGGATTTCTTTTCACCCCCGGGATTGCGTTGTCTTGATTTCTGGATCTTTGATTGTGGGGGGCGGGTGGGGGGGACTGAGGGTTGAAGTGGAAACGTCCCTTAGCGGAAAGGACCGTAGCTCCTTCGCCGGCAGAAGCGCAGGGAGTCGGCTTGCGGAGGAGTGACCGTCCGCAAAGGTAACCAAGTTCATAGACTTCTCTGATGAAACCAAACGAGGCGAAATTACGTATTCAGCAGCTGGAAAACTCCACATTGATTATTTTTAAACCGCGAAATTAAGATTCGCTTATGAGAAAAACGATACACAAGTTTCACCGATTTTGCGTATTGTTGTATTTTATTATTAGTCTTCATGTTTAACTGACCAATGAAAAACATTTAAAGTTATGTAACAAAGCAGCCGGGTGGATTTTTGCGTTTTACTCTATAAATAGCGTTTGTGTAGCAGGTGTAAGGAATTTCTGGCCCCCTCTGATACGTGCATGAAGGGAACACTTGTTGTTTGCTTCGCTGGATTTTTTCTCGTTTGTATTCACTGCATGATTTTCGCACCGATTAGTATAGATGTAAGACACTTTTTTCTCCGGCACTACTAGTATTGATCTGTTTATCAGGCACTTTGATCGCGCATCCCATATACCATTACAGTAACGTCCCCACTTGCCATATAAGTTCGCGTTTTTCTTCACAGTACATATCACAGGGGACTCCCCGGTTACGCAGTTTTTGGGGGGAGATCCGGGGTTTTGTCATTCAGTCTTACCTTCATTCTAGCCATCTGAATCTAAAAGCTGATCGGATGTAGCAGTCACGTTTTAACAATACCCTTAAAGACTGCGATCAAACAGCCGGGATGCGTCATTTCTTAATTTCCCCGCGACAGCGGTAAGTTCGTCGTACGAATGGATCGACAACAGCCGTTTACTTTACCATTTTACGGGCTGTTTTATATCATTTGCGTGGATGTACGCCCATGCTTGGATCTGGAATTGCGAGCTCTTGCGCTTCTCATGCGGTCTGTTTTTACTTTCATCCAGGTGTCAAAAGCATCGCGCAAAGACACCTGTAGCTTTTTCTCCCTCAAGAAAACTGTAAATAAGTAGGCCTACATTACGTTTAGTTTTACGAATAAATGTTACTAAATGTTATATAAGGCGCATAGCACTAATAAGCTTCTGCATTTTTATGTAAGGTTCAATGAAAGCGATTGTGTGCAGTCATTTGCGAGATCGAGAAAATCCGGTTTATCCACCTCACTCCTGGTTTCTGCACTTCTCAGATGATGAGTGAAACTTGCTAGTCAGGAATTTATTCTTGGTCTCAAAGCATTTAGTTACGTGGGGAAATGATTCACTCAACGGTAACTTTACTTCGGGCCAATAAATATTAATTCAATGGTAAACCATACGATCGTGGTTCACTCACTGTATTTGTCCACTGCCTTTTACTATCTACTACTTTTCTACACAGTTCCTTGTATTTGTCTAAGTAAAAAATGTCCTTTCACTTAGCCGAGACTCTGTTTTATATGTCAGCTAATATTCATTATTATTCTGTATTAAACGCACAAATCGTTATGTGTGCTGAGAAACCAACAACATTTACCTCACGCCTTGACTTATGTTCAATATATATGCGGCAGTTTTAGCGGTATGAGGAAAAATGTTTCTTAATAAAATCATAGGCATTTGACAAGGCGATGTTTTCGGGGACACTTAAATACACGCATCACCCATTCTTAAAGGCATCGGTCATGCGATTGTAATTTTAATACGATTTATTATGACTTTGGGACAGACAAGTGGGGGACAGCGAAAAGTTGAGATCCCAGTGACCTCGGCGCCACCAGAAAAAGCTGAAATTCAGGGTGTGAAATTAAGTGCACAACAAATGATAAAGTCCCTTCCCCCTTAATTTACATGACATGGTTAACGGGGTAAAAACTGTGAGGTAGTTCCACTTTATCCATGAATACTAGCTTCACAGGTGCAAAGAACGTGAAGAAACGCAAATAACATTTAATGATAAATATTATGGTTCGGATATATATTGACTTGGATTGAAGCTATTGCAGTGTTTCTCCTCTTCTCCAGGCGTCTGCACACTTGATAGCACAATTCTTGGGCGCAGTTAAAATGCAGGGCAATTTACTTTGAATACGAGGCGCATATTAGTCAATCGATATTAAACGTATCTCATTGTAGTAGCCTACACAAAAACGTTATTATTCAACATCTCTCTATTTTGCATTTGACATATTTCAATTGCCGTGCTGGATGGATAAGAATTATTAAAAATGTTCTACTGAAGCTGCTCGCAGCTCAAATGGACCTGGCAAAACGGGATCCGCGGTACGCAGGTATGACTTTTGACTTGGATTTTTGCGGTAATTAATCTGAAATTTTTTTCACAGTGTTATTAATTTCGTGTCCGTCATCAGTTGTATGTAGATAACGTTGAAATGTTTTGTAACTATAATAAGATACACATTTTACTGACAGATATCAAGGAAAGAAGTTTCTTTCTTTGATTATTTGTGATGTGACGAAGAAAAAGCACTTCATCGTATTTATAGTGAAAAGATTATCAAATAGACCTGAACGCCATATCACTGGGCCTCGCACACACGTCTTTTCTCTTTACTTTTAAATCCAAAGAATGCAGACAATTATGTTCAATCTGTTGCTCAGCAGGTACTCCACAAGCGATAATTCAACTTTCTTTTTCTTTACTAAGATCAATACCCAGTCGCAGTTATTTGTTTCTATTGTGCTATAATACGAGTTTGTGTTTCATTGTTTTCTCCTGTTTCATTTCAATCGCTTTTTATTAAACAGCATGTCAATCCAAATTTCCCGGGTAATATAAATCTGAAATACCACGCTATGATCAGCTTCAAGCGATACGTTGAATTAACTGCAAATTCATAGATAACTGACTGAAATAATTGCATTCCATAATGTGTTTTTCTAATGTTCACGCGTATAATTAAGGATCTGAGACCACGATTCCTTTTCATTAAAATTTTAGAAATCTTCAAATTACTTCTTTGTGAGGAGAATTGTCAACTCCTGCCCCTGGGCATTCCTTTCGCAGACAAATTCAAGTTGTTTCACGGTCACCTTTCGTAGTTTAAATAGGCGTTTTCTGAATACTCGTCAGTGCTGATTCTGCTCGCCAGTAATTGTGATCAGGCCACTCGTAGGAAGCATAATATTCTGAACCCATTTAAGGCTGTATTTTAAATGCATTAAAATTACGCAAAATATGGTTTAGGTTCTTATTTTATGGGTTTTAGTACTTTGTTTTAACCATGCTGCATTTGCACGTGTATTTCTGTCCCGTGTGTTTACAGAATTTAATACCTCGGTGTTTATACAAACACTCCTCACTGCCTAAGTAAGTCCTTTATTGGTAACCTAACCCATTAAAGGTGTGACCATGCGTCCCACACGTGGACGGCTGATGCCGGCCATGGCGTCCTGCACCCCGAAACTTAACTACAGAAAGTATCGATCCCAGGGTATGTAACACCCAAAAAATTTGAGCATTGGCCATATTTTGTTTTAAGAAATGAGGGCAGAGTAAGGCTGAGGAGAGTGTAGGTAAACTGTTCCCCGGCTCCAACTGCAGTTTTGTTGATAAACGGTGCAGCGTGCGCACCATTCGCGTCTTTCTTTTAATAATGACGTGGGCCTTTGAATACCGCTTATTCGTGAGAAAATATTGTCGACGTTGCAGTTTCGGTCGGGGCGATTTGTTTAAGGAATGGCCGCTGACACGGGCGCCGCCGTTTCGCCGGAGCGATCTCCGTAGCCTTCCCCTCCCCATCACACCACCCTGTACTTGGCTGCAGGCTCAGCTCTCCCACTCCAGTCCGATCGCACGGATCCGCCTCGCAGTTCATAGCGGTAAACAGTTTTGTCGTATCTGAATTAGTGCTAATCTGACCAAACAGCGAATGAAAAAACGAAACGATTAAAGTAATCCCCCTGTTTGAATCGCGTGTGTTCGGTAGCGGAGGACCACCCACATTGGAGCACGGGCCTCCCTTAACGCTCCTTTGTAAAGCTGTGCGTTATAACAGCGGCCGACTTCAGGCAGCAATATCTGGCACTGGGCATGGTCTTCTTGAGCAATTCAACACTCTTTTGTTGGTTAAAGATCCCCCCTTAAAATTCTTTCACGATGGGACTATTCAAATAGAGATGGAAGCAGGAAGGAGTGGTTGAGATCTGAAGGGGTTTCTGTGCTATGTAATTGCCACTGAAGATTATGTAAGATACTTGTGGAGTTGTGGCTGTAGAGAGTAGCCCTCCATGCAGGCTGGAGGTAACGTACTTTGTCCCGAACACACTATCACCTCTGTTTGGGGTGTGTGTGTGTTTGCTTATACAAATTCCTGTGTGTAAATAGGCGTGTGCGCAGGGGCAAGAGCTGTTGGTCTCATAGGGCGGTAAAAGGACACATTATGCACACTCAGCCAGGGTTGGCGTTAAACATTAACCCTGACATTTTCCCTGTGTTGGGAAATGCGACCGATTTGCCATGCACAGCGATGACCCTTTTCTCAGGTTCACGGGAATAGGCGGCCAAAGATGACTTAACCAAGAAACCGGCGGTTAACCGACTCGATGTGGACGAAGGCTTCAGTGAAAATCACACACACCTGGGCGTGGACGTGGTGAAATCTTGCGGCCATTTGCCAGTTTTTGTCCAGTGTTGGGTATCTGTGCTTCTGGAGATCCTCTGTGTGATTTCAGCCTGTGAATAATTTTGGAGGCGTTCGATCTGTTATCTCATGGTGTTTCCGAAAGCTAAGCACAGAGCCAATTTGCCCCTACCTTCCTGATACGTGCATGTTGCCACCAAAGTGAAGAGGGTTGGGTTTTGAACAGTGTTACACTCGTCTCGGGTTATACACAAATAAGAAACCAAGCTCCTTTTGTGAGTGATTGTCAGTAGCTCCCTAAAAGCCTGGACCCAGTGTTATACCCCTGTCTTACCCACTATTTCTGGAGAAAGAACGGCTGAAAAAGCCATAACTCGAAGCTTTATTCAGTCTTCCCCTCTCCTTAGTATGAGACTATCAGAGGGGGACTTTCTCTGGATCCCGGGTCGCCCGTTGTATCCATCAGCTTTCCACTGCGGATGGAATGCCTCAGTTGGCACGCTAGGGAGTTGTGTGCTGTCTGCCGCCGGTTGCCAGGGTGGGAGGATGGCGGGAGGCTCTACGGAGGGGCATCTCGAAGGCACATGGAAGCGGTGGGTCATCAGACTTTTTTTTTTAAATTTATTTCTTCACTTTAGGAACCAGTGATGGCCAGTATTTGTGGGAGTGGCTAGAATTTACTTTATCAGTGTTGTACCTAGTTTCTTAAGTTGCCGGGCTTAATTTTTTTTTTCCGTCCTGCTTTTGGAATTGAAGCAAATAATGTCAATTAAGGTTAGTACAGAGCTGACCTGTTCAGAGCCCATGAGAGAGCTGACTTCAGCTTGATGCTTAGCTTAAAAAAAAAAAACGGCATGTTTTGACCCCAAAGCCATTTTCCTTCCTCTGGATAAAGCCTGCAGCTCTGATGCTAATGCAATGAAATGTCTCGTTGTCGTTTTGGAATGAGCCGAATAGGTTAATATGCTAAACGTACCTGGCAGGGTCGTTCGCAGGCCTTTGTTGTCGAAACGACCTATCTTAGTGTGCTTCTGCCTGCGTCCCCCCCACTGGGGGTGCGTTCTGAGAGGCACATATTGGGCGAGGAGAGACAGAGAACTTGATGCACAGGTGTGGTTTAGATTGGGGTTACACCTCCCGCTTCGAGTCTGTTCCGGCTGGTCGGGTCACGGGGAACCAATGGAGCAGGTAATTTCCATTACAAAGCAAACTGTTGTCAGGACTGTTAAGGTTAATGTTAGTCCTCAACCTAAGGTTATATTGCTGCATTTTTCATGTTTTGTGAGGTTTTTCCTGCCAGTATTGCCAATTTTTTTATTAATATAGCTTAAAACAAAGAGCTTAGCATATATATATATATATTCTTATTAAATGAGCATGTTGATGTTAAAACTTGTGATGGAGAAGTTCTTTTTCTATTTTTTGTACAATGTAAACTGCCCCCACCACCCCCCCATGTCTGAGACTGGAGCGTGGGAACAGCGTTGTGCTGATGCTGGGCCTCACTGCCTAAAGCTGTCAGACTAAAAAAAAAAACTGCTCCCACTGCAACACTACAGCAACCCCCCCCCCCCCCCCCCCACACACACCACTAATATCAGGACTTTTTAATTGTTTGGCAGGAAGTTTCAGCTGTATCTCCGGTCCCGGTTGACAGAAAACAAACGCGCGGCTTCTCCCAGTGGCCCGGTCCGGACTCCTTTCTCGTTCCGTTCGCACTTCCTGCCACTGGGCCACTCGGACAGGCTTCCTCTCCACCCCCATACTACCCGAGATGTTTCTTCCCGCTGCCAGTCCTCACCGTGCCGGACTTCCCGGCTCTTTCCCAGGACCCCTGCTGCTGCTCCGTGGAATGCCTGACACGTGACAGCCGGTGGGGCTCGTGGTGGGAAATTTGGCAAAGTCCTGGGAACGATGAGGGGTCCGTAGGGTCTGGGGATTCCTCGGGGGGCCTGATCTTCGTCGCAATTCTCAGAATGTTTCTCGCATATTCGAAAGGGACCAGGCAGGGTCTGTTGTAAGAAGTCCTTGTCGCTGAAGTTCAACCGGAGGTCGGCGCCGTCGCTCTTGACCGTACATCTACCGCTTGCCGCTGATCTTGTACAGAGTCTCATTAGGGATCCCTTTAAGGGAAGTGGCTACGCCTACTCAGGAGAACCTCCGCAATTAGCAGAGCCGGGAACATCAAAGCCGGGGTGACCCTAACCTCGCAGGACCGAAGAAAAAGGGAGTCCAGCTTACTTATTTCGTTAAGACACGGCGCCCCTTAAGCCGCGGATACGCAGGGATTTAAGGTGTGGGGACTTTGGTTTTGGCAGCAAAGACGGCCGCTTTGCTTTGTGGCAGGTGACTTTAATTAAAGGTGAGGCTACTTCCTCTGTACATTTAAAAAATAATAAAAAGGAAAAACCTCAAAGTGACCAGTTGAAGATGGAAAAAAAAAAAAAACCCTTGTCCCAACGTTTGCCTCATTAGAGATCTCTACCGCAACCGGGAGTGAAAGCTTCCCTGGGGAGGACCTTTCTTTCCCCCTCCTCCTAGAGTCTGTCTTAATGACTTTTCTTTCTTTCTGCCTCTACAACTGCCTTTTCCAGCCGGGTGGCTTCTGCAACGCCGATGGTTTTTGATCGCCACTGCGGCGCCCTCCCAGCACCCGGGGCCCTGCCTTGACATATCTGGGTGGGCCCTCGGGTGGGCCCCAGGAAGCTGCGGGGGGGGGGGGCAAATTAAACATGGTGACCAGCCTCCATTTCTTACTCGCTCAGGATATAATTAAAAGCTAAAATAAATTGCAGCTAAGCAAGAAAGGAAAAGAAGTGGCCTGCTCTGGGAATACGGATCAAAGCCAGACCTAAAATAGAGAGTGGTAATTAATATGAGAAAGAACAGGTTAGAAATCAAAAAGGAACATCGCATCAGAAACAAATTATTGTGTAAACGAGCGTTTCAAAATGGCGCTTGGCTGCGGATACTATCGGGGACCATGCAAACTTTCCTTTTGCGGTAAGGGTGTTCATTCAAGGCTTCATCCTTAACGGATATTGGAATTTTTTTTTTTTTTTTGCATTTAAGTTGAGCACATGGTGCAGCTTGGGGGTTTAAAAGCGATTAGTGCACAAATTTAGTGGAGGAAAAGTACAATACAATATCCAACGCAGATTTTTAATTATTAGTGGATTAGAAGTGGGAGCTTAGCGGGTTTCTCATGCCGACGGCTTGTGTGTGTCTCCCCAGGCTGAAGTAGTGCCATTGGACCGGAGATATGGATCTGCACCTTGGAGTGCTGCTGCTGTTGGCCTTGCTGCTGAGCTTGTGTGGGGCCGTGGGGACCATCAGCTACAAGGTGCCTGAGGAGCAACCTCCCAACACCCTGATCGCCAGCCTTGCGGCGGACGAGGGCCTTCCAGACACGGGGCACCTGTACAAGCTGGAGGTGGGCGCCCCCTATCTGCGCGTGGATGGTAAGACCGGGGACATCTTCACCACGGAGGTTCCGATCGACAGGGAAGGCCTGAAGGACTGCCGTAATTTGTTTGAGGGAGATCCCTGCATCCTGGAGTTTGAGGTCTCCATCACAGACCTGAACCAAAACCAGGGTCCACGGCTGATCGAAGGTCGCATCGAAGTCCTAGACATGAATGATAACACCCCGCAGTTCCCCTCCCCCATCCTCTCCCTTTCTATTCCTGAAAACACCCACTTGGGGGCGCTCTTCTCAATCCCTGTGGCCAGTGACAAGGACTCGGGGCACAACGGCGTGGCCGATTACTCCCTGGCCCCAGGGCCCGATACCTCGGCCCTCTTCGGCCTGCAGGTGGCTGAGGACCAGGGTGAGAAGCTCCCACAGTTGATCGTGCTGGGAAACCTGGACCGCGAGCAGAAGGACTCCTATGACCTTAGCATCAAGGTCGTGGATGGTGGCAACCCACCACGATACAGCAGCGCCCTGCTCCGGATCATCATCACCGACTCCAACGACAACTCCCCTAAGTTCGAGAAGTCCCAGTATGAGGCAGAGCTTCCAGAGAACAGCCCCGTAGGACACTCAGTCCTCCAGGTCAGATATCCATTACATGTATATAAGCATGCTACAAATTCATTGTATAGTCACCATCATCGGCCGCCGATCCATCGATTAGCATGATGCTAATCCATCATATAGAGTACTCATGTCCCGCCTTTCAGTCATCCTGTCAAATACATGTTATCCGCATTTGGATGTAGTTACACTGCTGAGATCCACCTATGTGATTTGGGAGGTTAGACAGTTTGTGTGGGAGTATCCCAGGTTTCTACAGTAATATTTTCCCAGACCCTCTCTGCATGCCCTCCTCATCGCCCTGCCAGCCACCCCTCCCCACTTCCCTGGCTGATCGGTTCAGGTGTCTTGTGTAAATTCCCAGAATGAACACAATTAGCGAATGCAATCTGCAAGGTACTGATTGAAACCAGAAGTGGCAAACTATGGTGACGTCCTCCTCCCGTCCACAAGGGCACTTGAATCCCCAAAAGCAGACTGACAAGTGCTCTCGTAGAGGAGAGCCTTGCCTATCTCAGTGGGGAGTGGGCCAGCTTCCAGCCTGTCAGGGCCAGGGTTAAGCAAACGAGGAAACCAAATCATATTTTTGCAGCTATTGATTTTTTTTCCCCCTGCCCCCTTCCTCTTGCATTGCCTTGGTGGCTTAAGCGATACAAAATGATAGTGAAGTATTGACAATTGAGAATCGCATATTGAATTGCTTAGTAATGATTAGGTAAGCCACAAATGTGGAACAGATCCAGAAATAGTTTCTCCAGACAGACGTGGTTGATTCTTCTATAAACAATTGCAGGTTTCTGAAAGAGCTTTGGGATAGTATTTGTCACCGACTTAAAAATAGTTTCCTTTATTTATTGAAATATTCAGGGAATTTATTAGGTACTTGATGCAAAAATTCTGACTTTACTGGTGAGAAGATTTGAAAGGCTTTTTGGAGTAGTTTTATGGATATGCTATGAGAATTGTTTTTCTATTTTATTATCTTTAATAGCATTGGTACTGAACTCCTTTGGTTAACAGGATCTCAGTAGTGAACAGTATTGCTAATAGCAATGGAAAAAATGGGGAATTTAATACTGTAAAATGTATTTGTTTTGAAAGGAAATTATGTAAGGGGTGTGTGGGGGAAGAAGTAAGGTTGGAATGGTATTGAATTATCATTATTATGAAGAATCATTGGTGTAGTGCAGAGGACCTGATAGTATTCTAGGTGATGCTAATGTCAGTGCTGAGTCCTTGACTGGACATAGCCTTAGCGGGAGGCCTGCAGAGGGTATATTAGAGCACGCCCCAGTCCTCATCAAGTCACCACATGGCTGTTACCATTAAATCCCGTTCCATCCAGAAGTATCGTTTGTGTAGCCTGCAGCTGTCACTTTATTTGGGCCCATGACAGAAGTAAAAGGCTTTTTCCTGCATTAACGTTACTGCCTGGTGCAAAAAGAATACAGTTCCTTTGCATTAAACAAATGGAATACAGCTCTTGCCATAGAAGGATTTGAGAAAGCATCCCAGATTTACTCTCCTAGGAAGCCAAGCTTATATTCATGTGGTGGAAACCAAAGAGGATGCTGTAAATCTTGTTAAAGGGCAGTTTGCTGGAAGGGTGCTGCATATTTATTACCCTAATGCAATCGGGGTGAATTCTCAGATTCCTGCCTTGCTGGATGCGGCTTATTTTTGGCAAGGCTTAACACGTTATGGACTGATCTGATTTTGGTCCATAAGCTCTCTGTCACTCTTCTCAATCTCCTCCTAATGGCACTGTCTAAGAGCCGTTATTAACGAGAGGAGCTGATTAACATGCAAAGTCTCATTCGCCCAATTCAATGCAAATGAACCGTGTGACGATCACTTAACGGGATTGTTTTTTCATCGTGCGCCTGATGTACACTAAATTTGGATGAGAATAATAGGAATCTTATCATGACAGGGCCATCATAAAGAGAGCTGTGCTGTCAGCAGGGGCAGTGTCTGACAGTAATTTATACTGGGTAATAAAGGCACCTGGAAACTGCCCTCCTGTCAAAGAGTCATTGTATGAATGCTTTCCATACGTAAAGGTCTTTCTCTTGTCTGTTTGCAGGTTAAGGCCAATGATTCTGATATGGGGCCTAATGGAGAAATCGACTACAGTCTGCACCAGGCTAATGACGCTGTCCAGAGGCTCCTGAGAATTGATCGGACAACCGGCATCATCTCCGTCAAGACCCCCGTGGACCGAGAAGAGATTAGCATGTTGAGGTTCTACGTCATCGCACGGGACAGGGGGCCAAACTCCAGAAGCTCCAAGGTCTTTGTTCTAATAAATGTCAAGGACCAGAATGACAATGCCCCCACGATTGAGATTCGTGGTATTGGGCTAGTAACCCACCATGATGGGGTGGCTAACATATCTGAGGACATGCCCATTGGAACTCCTGTGGCTTTGGTCCAGGTCTCGGACCGTGATGAAGGTGAGAATGCGGTCGTGACGTGTGTGGTTGCAGGAGATGTCCCGTTCCAGTTGCGGCCAGCCAGTGAGGCTCCCAGTGACCGCAAAAGGAAGTACTTCCTGCAAACGACCACACTTCTGGACTACGAGCGCGTCAACGGCTATCGAATTGAGATTGTGGCTGTGGACTCGGGCAACCCAGCTCTCTCCAGCACCAACTCGCTCAAAGTTCAGGTCACAGATGTAAACGACAACTCCCCCATCTTTTCGCCATCTCTTTTTGAGGTGGACTTCCCAGAGGAGAATCAGCCTGGAGACAAAGTTTTGGATGTGGTGGCCTCAGATGCAGACAGCGGCACTAATGCTGAGCTCATATACAGCATTATGGACTCATCCATGAAAGGAGTCTTCGACATCAATCCAAACACAGGGGAGGTTCAGGTATTGAGTCAGTTAGATCGAGAACAACGGGAACGGTATGAGTTCCATGTTGCCGCAGCTGACAAGGGTGTTCCCAGTCTGCGAGGGACAGCTACAGTAGTGGTCAGAGTGCTGGACCGCAATGACAATGACCCCAAATTCATGCTCAATGGCTATAGCTTCTCTGTCCTGGAGAACATGCCTCCCCTTAGCCCTGTCGGAATGGTGACGGTCATCGACACGGACAAAGGCGAGAATGCCCGAGTGCATTTATCCGTAGAACCAGACAATGGTAAATTCGTAATCCAGAACGGCACGTGCACCATTCTCTCCAGTATCTCGTTTGACCGTGAGAAAGAGAGCACCTATACTTTTCGGCTGAAGGCTGTGGATGGAGGCAACCCACCAAGATCTTCCTACGTTGGTGTGACTATCAATGTCCTGGATGAGAACGACAATGCACCTTATGTCACCAAGCCATCAAATTCCACATACAAGTTCCTTCCTCCTGTTACCAATCCCGAGACTCAGGTAGAGATGGTAGAGGCGGAGGACATTGACACAGGCCCCAATGCTGAGCTGGTCTACAGCATCACAGGTGGAAACCCCCACGGACTATTTCGCATCTCCCCCATGAGTGGAGAGATTACTCTAGCTAAGGAGTTCACCCGTAAGCACAACGGCCTCCACAGGCTGGTAGTGAAGGTCAGCGACAAAGGAAAACCACCACGACACACCACTGCCCTCGTGCATTTCTACGTCAACGAGACCATCAACAACGTTACCCTGGTGGAGTCGCTGGTAGGCCACAGCCTGTACACCCCCCTGGACACCGACATCGCCGGTGACCCAGAATACAGCCGCGCTGCCCAGCGCAGCAACATCCTGTATGGCAGCTTGGCAGGGATTGCCGGTGTGATCCTGGTCATAGTAGTGGTGGTAGTCATCCGGCACCGTCTGCAGAAGGAGGCCAAGAGCGGTTATCAGGCAGGAAAGAAGGAGACGAAGGACCTGTACGCCTCTAAACAGGGACCCAAATGCAGCAAGGGTAAGAAGGGGAAGAAGGGCAAAGCCCCCAAGCCTGCCAAACCCCTGGAGGAGAACGAGGAGGCAAGCCGCCAGAATACCTTGAAGTTCAACCTTATTAATGACAGTGTCGGTGACAGTCCTCGAATTCATCTGCCCCTAAACTACCCACCGGCGAGCCCGGATCTGGGCCGCCACTACCGCTCCAACTCGCCACTGCCCTCTATTCAGCTTCAGCCTCAGTCCCCCTCAGCCTCCAAGAAGCACCAGGCCGTTCAGGACCTGCCCGCCACCAACACCTTCGTGGGGACGGGGGACAACAACTCCACAGGCTCCGACCAGTATTCGGATTACAGCTACAAGGCTAACCCTCCGAAATACAGCAGCAAACAGGTAGGAGACTACTTCCTAAACACAGCAGGGCTGGACAGGAATATCACATGGACTGATGACGTATGGTAGACCTTCAACCAAAGAATTTCACTGCACTGTCACTCTTGCACACACTGCAGGCATACTGAGCCAGACTTAGCTAGAGTGTGCTTTTTAGTTTATTTTATTTTGTTTTATTTTATTAGGTTGTAAGTGGAAAAGACTTTATTGTTATGTTAATTCTGAATGAAGGAATTTCCAAGTTCTTTTTTTGAAGATTTATTTTTTAGGACTTGTTTATATTTTTATGGATCTACTTTAAATGAGAATTCTGCCTTTGGGCTGTCTGTCCATTGAAACTATTTGAAATTCCTCGCAATGACCAAGATCCCTGCCTGTGCCGTCTGTGTCAGGGATGGACATTTGAAATGCATAACTGTTCTACCGATGGGAAAAATTCAGTCTGTAATGCCGGCAGTATTTTGTTTCGTGTGGCTTTCATTTCGCTTAGAGTGATTGAACTGTGTCCACTATGCACAACTCAGAACCGGGGGGAGGGGGGGTGTCTTGGCATTGTGATGGAGAGGGGACGGGTCTTTCATTTTTTTGATCCACCCAGCATCCCATTGAGCCCCTGAAAATGACTTTAATAATGCTGCCTTTATTCCTTCTTTTCCATGGTGCTTAAGCGAATTGTTTGCACGGACTAATCGCAGGTAATTCCATCCCCTTGCCCACCCACCTAAAGTGCCTTGCCAAATTTGATGTACATGCCGGGGGGGTTAGGGGTTATCAAACGCCTGTGTGTAATGAGCTTCCGGCGTGCACAGCTACGGAGAAGGGGGTCAGGGTGTCACCCGACCGCTTGTAATGTGTCTTTGGTTGTGAATGTAGAGAGTGGACCATGACAAGTTGGGTTACACTATTTGAAGAGAGCGGGAACCAAAGTTGTGTGTTTTTTTTGTTTTGTTTTGTTTCTCTTTTGTAATTACAGAGACAATCATAGAGTTGTGAATGTATCAATACATTTCTACTGAAAGTCAGTCTGTTACGGCATGTTTATGTCGGGTGTTATCTAGAAGGAGGGTCACGCCCGGGGAGGCGCCTGAAGTGTCGCAGGATGTCCTCGCTGTTTCTGTCGCATGGGGCAAATAGTCCATTGGTTTGGCACCAGTTACAACAGCTTGTACTCATAAAAATGCAGCCTGCTTGCTGCGGTTTACTGGGATCACATCTGGAAAAATGACGTAAAGCCTATCGAAATTTGAGGAGTGGCACACATGCTAATGCCATGTTAGGGGAGGAATTTTCACCTAAATGTTGTATGCTTTAATATTTAATGGGATTATGCAACATTTTGAATAGGAGCAGGCTGTGGTTTTAAAGTGCAATGGCAATTGAGAGCGATTACTAGGCTGGGCTCTTCGGGGTGTTTTAAACTCTTTATCCATTGAAGTGTTAACGAGTCACTTTTATGTTTTTTTTTTTTTTTTTTTGTTTTTTTTTGTCTGCGTTAGCTGTCATTTAAAGCTGCAGCTTGATCCCATCCAATGATATTTCATTTGCCTCTTGTCATTTTATGTCAAGTCTCTGCAATGTATTCTGTACATTTTTTTTTTGTATACATTTCTATGAGCAAAGTAAATTTTATTTCAATAAACGTTGTGGAAAAAGTTTAACTGCACTGTGGTTGTCCGTTCATGGTCGTCCCACGAGCAGAGGCAGAAAAGCTGAAGGTACAGTATTCTCCCCCCCCCCCAGCATGTTTCCAGGCAGGTTTCACTTAACCGGAGGCTTCCTGCATCTGTCAAACATCGACCCTCTATTGACGAGACCATTAATGATTCATAAACTCTAACATAAACTCGCCGTGTTCCAGTTTCTGTAATCCGTGTCCTAAGTGACCTGGAAGTCGGTGTACTAACCTTAACCTGAACTATACTAATTAAACTACACGTCTTATATCGACATTCCGCAAGACGCCAACTGCATCTCGTAGACAAAATTTTAATGAGCGACATTCTGTCAATTTGCAACATGAACTAAACCATCCATCTTTTTTTTCCCTAGAAGATCTTTACTGAAGGGAAACAGATGTTGGATCTTTGGGAAGCTGTCAGCCTGTGAAGCACACTTGCATCCCTATGCTAATTCTTGTTTTTTTGGGGTTTTTTTTCCCTGTGCGGTTCGGCCTCCCTGCCTGCCAGCCTTTGAATTCACACGGCCCCCTCGCCGTCCGGGTGAAGAATCCCATATCAGAGACCACCTCTGTTTTCAGCTTTCCTAAACTCTGGTGATGCATCTGTCCCGCTAGTCCTAAATATGCACTGTTCCTGGCACCATTACGACACATCTTCAACTTAACCCTTTATGCGTGACTTGGCCCCTCGCTTTCAGAGAGAGATCACCATTAGAGAGAGTTATCCTGCCATTTGTTCACAGTGCTAACAGGCTATTGGCCCCCTGCTTGTCCAATCCATGCGGAAAAGGACTAACTGATGCACGTCCCCCTCAGTAAATGGACAGGGGCCGACGTCTCCGGGGTCACTGTCCGGCTCTGACAGGTGTAGCAGCAGTGGGGGTTTGAGGGGGGGAGGGGAACTGGGGATTCGTCAGATGTTGATCCCAAGCTCACATGGCTCTGGAGATCGCCGTCGCTTCTCCACTCCGCAGACACCAACGACTGTGAGATGGGCGTCGCGTCGTGCGGCGAGGCCCTCTGCGAGAACGTGGAGGGCAGCTTCCTGTGCATCTGCAGCAGCGAC
>JAODLC010000002.1:4366748-4389501 GCA_026781145.1 Hippopotamyrus pictus
CGAGTGAGCTCGGCTGTCAGCTGTTTTTCTCTTAGCGCCGCATGAGAGTGTATGTGTGTGTATGTGTGTGTGTGTGTGTGTGTGTGTGTGTGTGTGTGTGTGTGTGTGTGTGTGAAGTAGGAGTATGCAAGACTGCCTCTCTGCAACCTCTAAGGTAATCTTCTGGGTGCTGAGCTCACTCTCCGCGTCAGGTGTTCACTGGGAACGCTTGTGAGCTGCCTCTCTCAGACTCTGCTGGGAAATAGGGAACACCTCAGCGCAATCGACCCCCTGATCCAACCCTCCTCTCCCTGTTAAGAGAAAGATGGACGATTTTCTTTATGCCTTCTGTGTCATGCTCCCAGGAGGAGGGAAGATGGGGGGGAAAGAATTAAGTAGGGAGGCTGGAAGGGTGGAGCCTGCCGGTCCAGCTGTTACTTCTGTCATTCCTCTGGGGAGGGACAGAAACATCGTCTAAACGGGTTCTCACTGGAGTGGTCTCCCATCTAAAAGAGGCTCCACCCCCTCCCTGTCCCTCACACGCTGCCTAATGTAGGAAAATTGCTATTCTCCTAACCCCCGCCACATGGGCAAGCGCACATTAAACATGTTGGGATGAAGAATGAGGTCACAGTTGACTGGAAGGAAGGAGGTCTTCCTCAAGCAGAGCGCTCCATCGGCGCAAGGTGTACTGAGGCAGTGTGTGGCCCCGTGTGATGCTGGCATGATCGTGTGCTGACATGAGAATGTACGAGCCGGAGTGCACACGCGTGTGTGCGTGCACTGGCCAGCTGTGCCCCAGGAGTACAAAAAAGCCACTTTTTTACAGTGATTTTGTGGCCTGCATTTATGAAGCGTTTCCAGATGGCCCTGGCTGACCCCCCCCCTTTCAGGGGAAGGGGGTGCTGCATTGTGCTGTGTTGCATGTGTACCATGCGCTCAGACAATGAGGCTATTTAAAGAGACGAGACCTCAAAATGGAGCCCTTTCAGCATGCAGCCTCGGATGACTGGGCCATCCCCACAGATATAACACCGGAGATATAAATAAGGGCCCGGTGTCGCACCTCTGAGCGCACGTACCTCCGGCGTCAGACATTTGGAGGCTGGGTGTGCAGGGCTGGGGGGGGTGGCTGTCTGAAACAGGGCTAACTGTCTAGCGCATGTACATCCAGCATTGAACACTCATGGAATGGCCCTTGCTGCGTGTGACCCCTGACCTCTGGGCCCAACTGCCATCTCTATGGCTGCTCCACAGTTCACCAGTTTCTTTCGAAGCCACCTGGTTGTACCCCTCACCCCCACTCCTGCCCTGCCCAGTGCCTCGAAGTGAAAGATCCGATTTTCTCCTCCAGTGTGCACGTGCATTTTTAGCAGGAAGCGGCAGAGAGATGGAAGACTGTAACCGGTTCTCCTTAATTGGATCAGACAGGAAGTCAGTGAGGTAGTTATGAGATTACTCTTGTTCCATTACAGTGAGGAGATGGTTACCAAATGCGAGATGGCCGATGACTTAGGGGTCTCTAGGAACAAGCCTGATCTTTGTCTGAGGCTGTTTCATCGCCTTCTTGTGTTCTTGCCCCCCCACCATGGCTGTGGGATTGCCTCGCCCAGATAATGGAGCATGATTCTATTAGCCCCACACGCCATCCCTGGGGGGGGGAGCCTAAGCAGACCCCCCCACAGCCTCTAATGCGCTCATTTCCTGTCTTAATAGACGTGGATGTGTCTGTGGGGAGGGCGGAGACAGCCAGGGAGGGGAGGTAGGAACAAGGGGGGGTAGGGGCGGCGGAGGAAAAGATGGAGGGATGCAAGAGGGTGAGGGTGCTGGAGGCAAGGTGGAGAGATGGTGCGTAACAACAATATGGTGGGATGGTGGAGAGCAGGTACAGGAAGAGGTGGAGGAGAGAGTGTGACGTGTGGAGAAATTATAATCCAGGGAAAGAGAACTTCAGACGGTATAAATGGGACTATAATTCATACGCAAGATTGGGGGTGGGTCTTGTGTGCTATGGGCATTGTGGTCAGGTTTTTTGAAATGGGTGTATAGAAATAGCAGTGTTATGCATCATACGTATACAAGCACATGCGTATGATGTCCTGCTTGTGAAAACTGACTCACTCCTGGGTTCATCCCTCTACACTGCCCTCTTGGAATTTAGCCCAAGAGTTCATGCAAAAACAGGTGCATAGATGTAGCACCCGCTGAAAATGCAAAATGTGAAAATGGAACAAAAAAGCGGGGTCTCAGGCTGTGATCAAGTGTGTGTGTTTTCCACAAGAGGCACTCGAGTAGCGAGCGCAGTGTGGTTAGGCCGTAGTCACACGGTGTGGGGGCGCATCTTCACATAACCGGTCTCGCGATTTTGGCATGGCAAGACGTCAAGGGGGGGCTTAGTGCTCTTTCTGGCCTCCGAATCGTCCAGCTCATTAAGCCACTGGAAGCGGCCTGTGGTTTTTGCTCCATCACTTGGACGAAACGTGGAGGCTGGTGAACTTCCTGCATCTGTTCGGCAAGCTGTCTGACCCGTAGAGATCCAGGCGCTTCGCGCTTCTGGCAGAGGGTCGGCCTTCCGCTACGGACACTGATGTTGCCGTTCCCGTTCCAGCCGGGCAGACAGTCCTAGCGGAGCTCCTCTCAAGCCACTTAGCGAGGATTCCTGCCGCGTGGGTGAGCCGCCCGCTAACGGCCGAGGTACAGGAATGTGCCGACGATCGCAGGAAACGGAAAAATGATTAAGAGTCGGAGTGTCTCTACCGTTGGCGGAGCCTGTCTGCCCGGCTATCAGTATTGCGTATCCATGAGATCTGCCGCTGGTCCCCTCTGCTGTCCCACAAAGAGAGCCGTCTAGGAAAGCGAGTGGCTCATTCGCTACGGATGCAGAAAATATGAACAGATTCAAGAATTTCTCACATGGGTAAACACCACCTTTCAACCCCTGTTTACCCAGCACTCCACACCATCCTTGTACTCTATTAAGGTTTCCAGCAGGACAGGACAGGAAACAGCTGTAGGTCAGTTTGAATACTGTTTCCCGTTTGTTAAGTCTCTCAGCCCCTGCCGGGAGCAGGAATATCACCGGGACGGTGAAATTAAACCAATCAGATCTGTACTTTGCATCCAACTGATGATAAAAATAATTATCGTTTTCATAGTTTTTTTTTTTTTTAGCTGTCATACATGTTGTTATTGCCAAAGGATGACAACAGGAGTTGGCTCACCGGCGATTGATCGTTATGGGAAAGTGTTTGCCAGATAAGGAACAAAAAAAACAACAGGAAGTTGCAGAGCATTAAAGGAGGCTGTTAGATTGGGAGGATGTGTGAGTGAGATCCACCATGGTGGTATGGTGGTGGTCTACAGAGCCGCCGGAGAGGACGTGTGAGTGAGATCCACTGTGGTGGTATGGTGGTGGTCTACAGAGCCGCCGGAGAGGACGTGTGAGTGAGATCCACTGTGGTGGTATGGTGGTGGTCTACAGAGCCGCCGGAGAGGAAGTGCACATCGGTGTATGCGGTTCAGTGGTGGTGCCCCCTCCCCCGTCCTGTCACACCCTGCTAAAGAAAGAGGATGTGGCTAATAAGAGATGTGGAGCAGAACAATAAGACTGGGGAGGAAGACTGCTCAACGGGAGAGGAAGTACGGGCCACGACAATCAATTAAAGCCCGGCTGTGCAGAGTATGTCTGGTCACACGCCCCCCATCTCCCCGTCCTGACAGGATCCCCCCTGTTCTCACAGAACTGTGCGCTTGTTGTTGCAGAACTGCGCAGCAGACTGTGTGTGTTTCGTTTCCACAAAGCGCCGGGCAAACTGTGCGCGTTTGTTCTTGCGGAACCGCCGGTGCGAACCACGTATGTTTGTTTTCCTAGAACCGCTAAGCGGGGTCCGCATGTTTATTCTCGTGGAACTGTTCCACAGACCTCCCGGCTTCCATTTTTTTGTTTGTCCTTTTTTGCGTTCCGCGGAAAAGAAATAAATCAGAGCAGCAAGTACGCAGTGTTCACATACAGCTCCCATGTCGTATTCCTCTGCCAGTGCGGTGAAGACGCGATCCCGCATGCTTCTCAGTTAAATGTCCCCCCTCCTCCCTAAAAAGAGCATCCCTGATGGAGCCTGGCAGTGCTGGCTGTGTGCCACCCCACCATACACCACCCTGCCACTCACCCCAGGACCTGCAGCTGCAGTCACAACCCCCACCCCCCCCCGATTAGCTGGTGTAAGAGAATAGGCCTTGTCAGATATACATGTGGCATGCATAGATGCACAGAAATACACACACTTCATATATAACCATAATCCTAACTATAATAACCGTAACCCAGCCCTAAACTTAACAATTAGCATTAAAAAAAATACAAGACTATTGGCTATTTTAGAATTGAATTCACAGATTTTTATGAAACTGAGGCTTATATTGAAGTAAATACAAACCCGGAAAACTCTCATAAACACAATGCTGTCTGTGTGTAAATGAGCCTTCAATGACATGTACAAATAACATATTTTCCCTTTCTGGACACCAATGACCGAAATTTCCTAAATTATGAGTATGGTGTCCTGCAAATAATAGTACTTACCACTTATCATCCGGCGAAAGTAAGATCCACATATCGTACTTGAACCTGGAGCAGACTTATATTACAAAAAAATTGTATTTGCCTGCAATTATCCTCTTCTTGTAATGCTTGTATTGATAACAGCAATGAGAAAATTTGGTGCAAGGATAGGTGAGATGCGAGAGTTGCGATGTTGTTGTGTGCGTTACTGATAACATATGGAATGGACCCTTTCAGAATAATTACCTAATGCTACATGAGATTTTTCTATACCGATAAATCCTGTCAGATCAGTAATGTAAATTCAGCTCAGTTAAATAATACCATACATACAGATTAAGCATACACTAATCAGTGGTAGAGTAACAAGTTCAGGGGCCCCTGGGTGACCATTCCATCGGCCCCTCTTCTGCTCCCACTCTCCAAAACGATACAATTAACTATAAAACCATTAAATATCAGTAGCTATAAAATAAGTTCTACAAAGTTAAACAGAATGTGATTCTGTATGAAACGTGAGCAGTCACATCAGTAGAACAACAAACTGGCAAGCTTACATTTTCACATCAGTCATCACGCTTCAACCAGAAAGAGCGCAACAGAGACCTGAATAAATGCATCTCAATGACGGTAACCTTAAAATGTACACTCTGACCCAGTGTGTATCAACCATGTCAACAATGTGCACTCTAGACATATTTGCCATAGATAGCATAGACCATAGATAACTGTAAAGAGAGGGCAAATTCCAAAAGAATATGAGACAAGTTCTTACTATAAGAATGTTTTCCTCTGTGCTTTCCTGGCAGAAAACTCATTGATCAGGCTTGTAAAATCCATTTTACATAGGGAACGGATTATGCATACACGTACCAGAACATACATAACAGTACAGAACAAGCGCCAAAAAAAAGAATACGTTTAGAATTGGTCTCCCCATTCAGTTTTATCCAAACACCAACTTGTACATGACCAATAAAGGATCATTTAAAAAAATATATAATTATAAACATGAAAAACTAGACTGCCAATAGGGGCCCCCGGTTACTCTGGGGCAGGCTGTAACCTAGGCAGACCTGATCATTAATCCACTGCTGGTGTTAATTCGCAAAATGTTTCCATTGCAGTTCTAGTAAAACTAATTTAGTGATATATGAGGATTTTGTTCTTTTACTTTTTCTTCTCGAAACTTGAATATTTCTAGTATCAGCCCCTCGGTTTGCATCTTCCAAATTTGCAAAATCTAGGGCAATGAAAATGCTACTGTAGATTATACATAAGCTACATGTAGACAGCGTGGAAACCAGCTAAACCCAGGCGAAATTCACTCTAAGCTGGGGATGCAGATCTGTGATATAGATAAGTGCTGCGTTGTTTCGGGGTTGGGGGAATCCTTTTTTCTACCTAATTAACTGTGAGAATGTCTTGCCAGAGGATGAAAGGAACATGGTGCGTTCATGTGGGTGGTTCCGCTGGCGAGGGAGGAGACGCTGGTGCTGAAGCTGGTCCTCAGGTGCTAATAGCAACAGTTGGTGACAGAGAGGTCTGGTGCTGATGGTGAAGACACAGGTGGCGGCGGGAGAAGGTGACAGAGAGGGCTGGTGCCAGGCACTAGAGCTGATGGGGATGATCAGGGGGGTTGTTGGTGGTGCTCAAGATAAGGGTCAGTGATAGGGGGCACTGGCTCGAATTAGAGCGACATTAAGAGCAGCTCACCTTCCCGTCACTTTATCAGCCATTGTCACCTCTCGCATCTCTATCAGTGGGCGTGACCTTTAATGTGCATGCCTTGGTGTCATGTCACAGGTCAGAGGTCATAGTCCAATAATCTCCCTGTGATTCACTAGCTCTGTTCTTAGCATCACTCTACAGATCTATATATCAGGCCCACCGATGTACCCAAGTCCCTGTCTCCTGAACCACTGACCGCCTCATCACACAAACGGCAGGTTTAAGATTAAGACGGGCTTTATTGATCCCCGGGGAGGAATTGTGGAATATTAAATATCCGCATCATGCTACTTTGTACCATGACGGTATTACACAACAAGCTCTCTTAACGCTGCTTGATGATTTTCATATTATTGGCTATGCCTTGCGAACTGAACGCGACGTTACCGTGTTGAGTTATGCTCGGGGTTTCCGACGCGACTCGGTCAGGCCACCGGGTTGTGGAAACACGTCGGTGGTTTGGGAGGTGGGGAGGCGTGATGTATCTCTCCCCGCTGCCCCCTCCAGCCTTGTGCGACCGGGCACGCTGGATTTATACAGCCCCAGTCGCTGTTTCCGTAAGCTTATCTGCAGAACCCTGGTGCTCTAAAGCCCTCCCCCGGTTCGTGGAGGGTGTAAATCGGAGAGGAAGGAGGCAGAGGAAGAAAGCGGCAGTCTGTGGAGCATACGAGGGTGCAAGCTTTGCCCTGGCCACGTGTGATTCTGCATTCTGTTTGCGAGTGCATGAAGCTCTCCACTGGACAGGTGACTGTTTATCTCAGGGATTGTGGGTAGTGATCTCTGAGCAGATCGCTATCAGTCTCTAGGAGTGTGGCCAGCTGTGCCCAGGCAGGTGGTTAACTACCTCAGGGCAGGTGGCTCAGATCCGGGGGGGGGAGGTGAGGTGAGGGGGGGGGGTTGCCTGGTAATCTTACTTCCCAAGCGGACCGCAGGTGCTGTTGTTTGTGGCGTTTAGGTCCCAGGGTGGACAGTGGGGAAGGGAGATGGGGGGAGTGGTAAACGGACTCCGCAGTAAGGCCACGCTAGGCGGGGTGTCGTGGGTCCGTTTGGGGACCACGGTGTCTGGGGTTCTGCATGTGTGTGGCGGGGAGAGGGGGGAGCTCGTTAAAACACAAGGTATGGTCAGGGGTCCCTCAAGGACAGCAGCATCCATCACATCAACAACAACATGATCACCAGGGAAACTCAGGCCATTTGATACGTCTGAGCATTAATGCTGCAAGAGATCATACCTCGAGGTATCTCAACAACCAGAGAAACATCTAGCATTCCAAATAGTCTAATATAATAATTTAACCTGATAATAATAATAATAATAATAATAATAATAATAATAATAATAATAATAATAAAAGGGAGCACAAGAAACCACTGGGGGACTAGCCATCTTCTTCCTATTATGAATCCACAGACCGTGTGTTTCAGCCGCTAAAATCAATATATGTGGTTCTGCATCAACGTTCAAACACTCAGTTTACGGCTGCCAACCCGCTGTGATGGGACAGGTTCATCTTTCCTCGGAGCAGCACAATGGGAGCGGCGCTGAGCGAGCCCGAAAAGCAGGGTCAGATCGGCCTCCCGGAGCCGCTGCAGCTGAAGAGGACGTCTCTGAACTGAAAGTCTCCTGGACATAAGAACGGCAAACTTTTTTTTCATTTTCTTTGTCTGGAACCCAAAATAGCACATTTCTACCCTTTGGTATCCAAGGGCTTTTATCAAGGCTAATCACAGGCTTTAAATGTATCCCAGAAATCCCTGCATGGTCACATGGGTCGCCCCTGGCCTCCCCACCCCACGATAAGTTATAGTTTTGCACACACACACACACAAAAAAACAACAACAGCAGCATTGCATCTCTGCACCCTGCGTCCCTGGGGTTTATAGTGGCAGGTGATGCAGCAATTAAAGGGCCACTTACACAACCCATAGGGTTGTGGGTTTAAGTCTCAAGGGGAGGAGGCATTACACTGGGACTTGGGACTCAAGAAAATATTGTGAACTGAATAATTAATGTTGCATCAAACGTATCTCCTCTGTCACTTAGGGAGGTTCCGCACAGAATAGCTGGCCATATGTACATGGTAACATCGCTGACTGGGTACCCAAAGCCGGCCAGGATCTCAGGTGTTACGGTTTGGCTATTGGGAGGCTGGCGTCAGCCTCAGATTGAAGTTCTGGCATCTTGCTGCAGTTCATTCCCTTATCAAAGCACGGATCACACTAAAAACGCAGGGTCGTTTTGCTGGGCCTGGTAGGTATCTGTGGACCAGGTGCAGTACATGGGTTATCTATCAGCAGTCCCCCGGCACATCAAAACCTCGGTCCGCCTGCACTGGGGATACTGACCTACTCTGTTTAAAGCACGCCTTAACCTGGACCTAATCTTCAATTCTGGGACTTTAGTGGGATTTAGGGTGCGGGGGGTAGTACTGAACAAAAGCTGGGAGCTTATCCAACCTGACCTAAAATAATCCCCTGTCCAAAGTGACATTTCCTCAGCGCCCGCGCTCCAGATTGTGAATCTGCTGCGAGTGAGGTGGACAGGGTCCAGCAGAACTCCAAGGAACATGACTGAGATGACCTTCTCTTCCTCCGTGTCCCATGTTGATCATCGATTTCTTATCTGGGTGTATCGAGTGGGGAAAAAAAACCCCACAACAACCGAATGAGAAAATGTGCTATTTCCAGGCTGAACCATTACTATCCCAGTCACAGGTTCAGCTTTGATGGGCATGTGGCGCCGGTGAGTTTGCTGATGTTACATGTGTTGCTGTAATTCGGGAAGCAATCCCACGCCGCAGCTGGAGTCTTCAACCCCAGAGCCGGAGGGCGGAGTTCCTGTGCCGAGGACCATGCACGCTTGCGTCTTTCCACCGATGCATGCGCATATGCACAGATGCACATATGCCCACATGCGCTGAGTAAACAAACACGAATCGCGAGCTAATTTGCTTCTGGTTATGCACACACGTCCCTTATTGGAGGAAGTTTTCATTTTCCCCTCTCACTGGTGGGCGGGGCTAAAGTAGCAGGCGGGTGGAGTAAACTTGCATCTGATTCGCTGGATCGCTGCACACACCTGCCAATCTCTGCGCACGGAAAGGCGACTCATCTCTCCCCCGCCCCCGCAGCCTCAGGCCCTATGGGAGAATCCTTTCATCTACGCATATGTTAATCAGACACGGCGCACGCTAGCATTTGATATTAAAATGTCACATCCGCGTCCGCATGCTCTCAGCTCCGCGCCGATGAGGCCTGATGGAGCGGGCAGGAGCTCCCGTTAGCACGCGTTTGATCCGAATCCGCCTCGCTCCTGCTGGATCCCGTTCCACACCCCTCGACTACACGCTTCAAATCTATAATGTATGTCCCTTTTCCCTGCACCAGCAATAATGACAAAACTTGTATTTGAAAAGGGGCGTCTGGGCGCACGGTCCAAAGGTGCCGCCTCCGTGGGCTGTCGGCCAGTCAGGTAAGCCCGGTTACGGGCCGCTCATTATCCACAGAAGCTGAAAAGCCCATTACGGGGGCCCAACCGGCAGTGCAGAGGCAGACAGGGCCGATCAGGCGTGGCGGACCAGCGGGTACACGGTTAAAGAGCTGGAACTGAGCAGCTTAGGTGGACGGGACCTCGCCAGGTAATCCGGTCAGGCCCGGGGGAGGAGGCAGATTGTTAGCAGGGGATAGACCTAATTAAAATGCGATTTGCACTACAATGAGCTTACGGAGAAAGCCTGTGCTTTAAGGGAGCTGGAAAAAATGGAGAAAAATAAGCTTCTCTTTCTTCCTGGGCTTCGGCGACCAGCCTACCTGCCCCAACTCCCCTCCCCTGCCATCAACAGTTGGGGGAAGATGAGTGACAGGCAGCAAAGTGGGTGGAGTCGGAGCCTAATTAGTCACTGCCGTTTTGTGGATGCCAGATGGATTTTGGGTCCTATATGAGGCATGAAAATTGATTAGAAGCTCGCCGGTTCAAATCCCAGGGCCAGCAGACTGATGTCACCGAAGGTCCTACGTGCAAGGCCCACTTCCAGGGGCAATACGGGCTGGCTGACCCTGCACTGTGACTCCCAAGCTTGCTCTCATCTGTCTGTGTGTCTCATAGAAAATGCAATAGAGTATTCTCTTGCTCTTCTGTACTTATCTTAATTCCTGGTCGGGTTTCTGTCTGGCAGATCTATGTTGCTACCATAATCCTGGGTATATGGGATGTACCACTTGCGGTTGATGGGGAGTGATGGCCATGCTGGGGGGGGGGGGGGGGGGGCGCGCATGGAGCTGGGCTGCTGGTGCCCCTCCCGCTACATTCAGGCCTCCTGCCAATGGTTCGAGGAGCGGTCTTCCCTGGTCGTGCTCAGCGCCGGTCCGGGAGGGGATTACCCTCACTAGCAGCAAAGCTCAGAGACGCCCCCCTCCGCTACTCTTCCATCGGCCGCCCCCACTCTGACCCCTCCCCCCGCATTCTATGGCTCTAGGCACTTCTGTCTCTGGGAAATGAGTCGCATGTGGTCCATGACTATTGGCTTCTGCTACTCTTTATTTTTTTAAGATTAGGATGCCCGTCAGTTTGCCTTTTTTCACCTTGGGCATCCAGCAGAGCGTGCGTCCCCCCTGAATCGCTCACTCTGAGGCTGCTCTTATTGTTTTTTTAAAGGGGACAGGGCTGCGAGGCACAATGGGAAGTATGCAAACGAGGCTGAGCCAGTGCTAAAGGGGCTGCGAGGCACAATGGGAAGTATGCAAACGAGGCTGAGCCAGTGCTAAAGGGGCTGCGAGGCACAATGGGAAGTATGCAAACGAGGCTGAGCCAGTGCTAAAAGGGTAGCCTCACCTACGCGAGGCACAGGGGCAGAGATGCTACAAGGGATTCTCATCTTTTTTCGTGTTTTAAAACCACGGCTTGCAGAAGCTCCGAATTATCGACTCTGGAGAAGGAACTAAAAGCCTTAATATTTTATTGCTCTGAATGTGTGTTGAGTTTGGAGACCTAAGGAGAGCCAGCCAGATACAAACAACCCGCAGATGACGTCTGCCATGAAACGGGGGTCTGTTTAATTACAGACAGACGCTCTGCCTTGTCATATTTGTGCATTTTCAGACTCTCCGAGTCTTGACAGCCTCCTTTTAAGTCAGGTGCGAGGAAATACAATGAGGGCCGTAATTAATTATTACTACGAAATTACTGTTACGGGATCATTTCTAATGAAGCTCGCTGACGCTCCCTGGTGTGACAACCCCGCCTATGTTAACATAATTAATTAATTAATCCGCCCAGCAGACTCGTTAATCGAGATCCGACAGCCATATGATTTACCTGCTTTATATCTGTGGATATCCTTACTAAAGTCAAAGAAAGGCCCTTATTCCACCGATGCATGCGCATATACACAGATGCACATATGCCCACAAAATAGCAGAGCCTAGCTGGGAATGTTGTGTTTTGTTATTCGCGGCCCAATGCACTTCGGAAGTCTCCAGAATGTTCTGGAAGGAAGATGACCAGGTTGGGGGGAAGGAGGCGTGCGTTGAAATTGTTACCACTGGGAGCCAGCCGTGGTGTTCGTTGACGGCATATGGAGCACGAAGCAAATCCACTTAGAGGTCAGAAACACTGGAATTACACGGATCGTTGGCGTGTGTGCCTTTTCTGGCAAGGAAGATGTAATCCAATCAACGGGCTGGGGGTGGTAGTTAGGAAGGGGGGGAGGGTGGTTAGGAAAAAAACTAATTAATGAGAACTCCATTAATCTATATCTCTTAGTAGCTGCTGCATATTGTATGGCCGGGATAAGATAAGGATCGACTCAAGTATCTACTGCGGAAGGACGTGAAGTCTGAAGCCGGGCAAGCGATGATGTAACAGGCTCTTTTAAAGTGATGGAGCCTGTTCTGCTGTGCTGTCAGCGAGATGGACGTCCGTGGTACCCTGCTGGCCACTGACTCGGGGAGCAGACGCTCAGGCCACGTTTCGCGGCTGGAAAGGGGCTTAGTCTTCGTCCTCCGAAAGCCGCCTCCCAGGACGGAAAACGGTGGTTGGAGATCAATCTGGTGGGAAGAGAGGCCTGTTTACTGCCCCCCCTCCACCACCACCACCTCCTGATGTGCATGGCATTATGGGGCTTTGGTTTGTTTTTTCACCTAGGTTTCTGAAGAACTCACCGTAGATGTAACAGGGATGAAATGAACAGGCGATGGAGAGTCAGATGATGTCATTGAGGAAATCAGAGTGTTTGTTCCTTGATTACTCCCTCTCTATGTATGTAAGGGCAGTTAAAGGTTAAGCAAACATATTGGTAAGTCATGCGTTTCAAAAGCACCTTTCGGTTTTGCAGGGGGCATAGTCTGTTAGCTCAGGATTGTAGATAAGAATCGAACCATCACATGGTGTGGGAGGAAGGGTAACCATTCTGGTTTGGATGACACATGCCGTTTCACCAGAGGTGGCTGATGATGAGTTGTCTGGTACCAGGAACAGAGAGAAGGTGCCCTGGGTGTGGTAGCAGGTGGCATAGGGGCATTAAAGAAACAGTTTGTGGTAAAATGGTTCTGGGCTCATGTCCTGGGATGCCACAGGAACACCATAAAGGTAGTTGCATGCGGTTTAGTACGAAATATTTGTCACTTTGGGTAAAGCTGTTTGTGGGAGAAATGAACCAAACATAATTTGAGTCTGGGGGAGTGAGGTTCATAAACTGAGGGGAAGGACACTTTGTCATAGCTGGACATGTGACGAGGACTGTGACATGATGGATATAGCGGGTGTGGATGGTCAGACATGGCTCCCCTCTGAGTGTCTTAACCTAACAGAGTAAGAGCAGCTCAACAAGCGCACATGTCACTCACAAAAGCACTATAAACATGCCTCATGCAAGAAGCACACACACACGGTTAAAAATACAATACATACATATATAATGAACCGCATCAACCTAATATAGGAACACAGCCAGTCAGCTGTCACATGTCACATTAACATATACACACCTGCTCGGCCATTTCTACGCTCTCTCCAACTCCCGGGACACAAAAACACGCACGATTGGCTCGTTTTGCCGTGATTGAGTCATTGATAATATACTTTATTGATCCCCTGGGAGGAAACCACTTTAGTCCAACAGTAAGGAGTACCGTAACAAGGGTAGTATGCATAAAAAGATACAACAGAATAAACAAAATAGATAAGAACTAGAATGTATATGTGGTATAAAGACTCCACAGTATACACAGGATTTGCAAGAATTACAACCAGTAAGATCAATGCGATAACTACAGTCAAGAGGGACAGAATAGATGGAGCGATAGACCAACACAAAGGTGCCGGCTCCCCAAACACAAACACAGCAAGCACCTCCCGCCCCGTCCCAGCTTCTCCTTTCGAATTCAGAACCCGCAGGACTGGAAAGTCCCGCCAAGGGCGGCGTAGCAGAACCCGGCAAAGAAAACAGCTGATTGGACACTGATGGCACCGGGCTGTGAATTCAAAACAACCCTTGATTAACAGTTAACGGAATAAGCAGATTCTTATTATTAATAATAATAATAATAATAATAATAATAATAATTATTATTATTAAAAACACCATTTTTGACGCAAAATAGATTCATATACCAGAACATAGGTCTGTATAGAGACAGACTTCGGGTTAAAAACTTCCGACTTACGGACATCTCGTACTTAGGAACGTACAATATATCATATTAAAAACTCGGATTAAGTACAATGGTGCGTAATAACGAACGCACGCACGCGTTACTTCGTGACGCTTGTGAAAACATCGCGCGGCTTCTGCGGTTTGTCGTCTTGAGGTACAGTACAGCATGTAGTTACTTTTATTATTACTGTATAAGTATTATCATTATTGCGTGTTGTATTACCGTTTTTCCGACATACCTACAAATTCGACTTTGGGAACGGATCTCGTTCGTAACCTGGAGGCTCCCTGGACTGAGGTGGTCACTGTCTGATTTGCTTGCTGTTGTGATTCATATTACAAAACTGCCATCGTGTGTCTCCAAGCAGGGCAAGCCCGTGGCATAGGCAATATAGGCAAATGCTAAGGGCGCCAACTTCTGAAGAGGCGCCGAACTACCAGCAAATTTCACTTTGCCTCAAGCGGGGGGCGCTGGCGGTGATGCTCGCCTAGGGCGCCACACCGGCTACGACCGGTACTGTCTCCAAGTAATGTATTTCTCTGTTTTAGTGATTATTTTGAACTGTATTTTTAATTGAAGTCCTATGTCCGAAGGACGTATACACACGTCACATGATCGGTTATAATGTTTATTGTGAAGTGAGTATTTAGTTGAGAATATTTGTTTGTTGGCTTTGTTTCTGAGTGAAGTGGTCCACTCTGATTTTGCCTGATTACTTCACCCTCGCTGGTTCTTTGGCAGTTTAATAATGTTTTCTAAACCCTTGGCTCAGCCAGTTAAGCTGGTGGACGTTTTCCACGCTAGCGGGATTCCATTCGCGTTTGCGTGAATGCAGGCTATTGTTGCTGTCCTTCCATATCCCGAGGACGCAGGAACCTAGGCCTTGTCCCCGCTCGTTAAAATACGCCCGGAGTCTCAGTCTGCCCGCAGAGGCTGGATTTTTTGGCTTAGCATTGGGTCTTGTGTCATTTTAAGCAGGTTTTCGCTTTTTAAATTCCGTCCTGTCGTCTTTTATGCGAAGGTTCTTTTGCGTGACCTTTCAGTGCTTCGGCTAAGACGCTATAATAAGCGGTAGGTTAGCATGACCTGTCCTACCCCGTGTCCTGTGAAAGCTATAAAAGGAAAAGTCACTGCAGAACTGCGTGCACTTAATGGCAAACTTCAGGGACAATAGGCTAATTGTCCCTGAATTAAATCCAATTAAACCTCCGGATGATAATAACTACTGTAATATGCAAAAAACGTAGAAATGATTTAAGCATGCCAGATGAAACGCTTTCAAGATGACATATAACGATTGAAAATAAAAGTATGCTATTTATAACCATGGATATTCATAGCGAGTTTAAATCAAAAATGACAAGTCTGTCTATGGTTGTGGACAGAAGGATATCGGAAAGAGAGAGAGAGAGAGAGAGAGAGAGAGATTGATCAGACAGATTGCGTTTCTAAATAGACTTGTTAAAACTACAGAATCATTAGTTATGTGGCACAATGTTACTCATGACCATATTACAGTGTGTGATGCTCTTACCTATGGCTTGACTTGAATATAATACTGATGTGAGTGATTAGGACCGAAAGGACTGGATTATTCAAATAGGGAGCCACTGCTATTGGGGGTTGGGGAATGTAAGAAGCACTTTTTAAAATTCATCAGTAATAGTCAGCCTACACATCTCAAATTTGAATATATGCAAAAATTATAGTAAATTAGTTAGCAAAATTAAAATGGAAATATTATAGCCAGAAGCTCAGATCCACATAATCGAATGCTACTAGTGTCATACTGCAGCAACAGCCAGGCATTAGTCACGCAAATCGAATGGTTTGTTTTTAAAATAAAAATGCCCTGTAGAATTCAGCCCTTCTCTGTCTGGCTTAGGAAAAGGTGCTGAATCACACAACTTGCTGCTGCCTCTGCTTCTGCTGCTGCTGATGTTGCTGTCGCTTGTGAAGGACATTAACTTTGGGTCATTTGGGGGTCATTTTGGGATAACTTCCCCCGCTTTTGGCACATTAAACATTTTCTGCGTAGCTGGACATTTGTTGACTGATCGTCTTTGGAGGTCATCTGAGATTTGCTAATATATTTTGTGTGTGTTTTAAATACATTTTTTTTCCACTCAGCACAGCCACCTGACATAGAATGATGTCAGATGAATGGATGGACGCCAGCTCCTTCCCTATTCCTCCCTTTGCTGGGCCAAGGCCTTTTTTGGACTCTGCCAAAATATACTTTTTTCCTGCCAAAAGGGGGAAATGTTCAATATTCAATATTCAATCACCTGGGAGCCCTCTGCTGGCAGGAGGCCTGGTTTGGCTGCAGTGGCTGACCAAAGGTTAAGAACACGCCAGCGTGTACAAATGGGACAGATTTGTTTGTTCTGGCTCCTCAGCCGGCCTCTGTCTGGTTACTGCTGGAAGCAGCACATGGCTAAACATCACAGGTTAGCTGACGGAGTGACCACAGGCAGGTGGATCATTGGTTTACTGAGGGACTGACCGCATGAGTATGGTTCACGTGTTTACCGAGGGAGTTACCGCAGGAACACGGGTTTACCGAAGGAGTTACTGTAGGAACTGGTTCATGGGCTTACTGAGGGAGTGACCACAGGAACATGGTTCATGGGCTTACTGAGGGTGTGACCGCAGAAACACGGTTCACATGTTTACGGAGGGACTGACTGCAGGAAGATGATTCAAGGGTTTACCAAGGGAGTGACTGCATGTACATAATTCACGGGTTCACCGAGGGAGTGACCGCAGGAACATGGTTCACAGGTTTACTGAGGGTATGACTGGAAGAACACAGTTCACAGGTTTACCAAGGGTATGACCACAGGAACACGGTTCATGGGTTTACTGAGGTAGCGACAACAGGAACTCGGTTCAGCAGTTTACTAAGGGAGCGACCACAGCGATATGGCTCACATGTTTACTGAGGGACTAACTGCAGGAACACGGTTCAAGGGTTTACCAAGGGAGTGACCGCAAGAATACAGTTCATAGGTTTACTTAGGGACTGACTGCAGGAACATGTACTGCAAGTTTACTGATGAAGTGAAACAGTAACTGGCTTCATGTGATGCATCATTATTTCACTGTTTTTTCATTCGCCCAGTAAAGGTCTTCTCCTGCTTGGGGTGTGGAGGAGCCTTCGCATTGGCTGGAAAGGTCGGCCAGTAGGCCTGTTCCTGGAGGGTGCTGGAGTGCTTGGTGTGCGTCTGTGTATCAGGATGGGGTGCTTCTCACCGCTGGGCAGGGAGCGTGCAGCTGGAGAATTCCTCAGCACTCCAGGGCATGAAAGGCACATTGCGGGTCACATAATGGTGCCAGAACATGGGCCATCGGCCGAACAGAAAAGACTGAGGTGTCTTGGCGGGGGGGGGGGGGTGGGGTGCCTGCTACATTTGCTACTCTCCAGGGCAGCTCTTTTATTTCCCTCTTTTACACTGGGGCTTTACTCATAGTTTTGAATGTTTTGCAATCTATTTTTTTAACAGTTTTAAGAAATGGTAGAAATGGTATTTGACACAATTTAAGAAATTCAAGCATGTATTCTCAATGAATTATTTGGACCACAGAAAAACTGCAGTGATGTGTTCAGTGCTGATGTGTACTGATGTGTGCCATCTTGATGTGTGCAGCCATATGTATGTCACACAAACCTTCCCAGCATGCACTGCCAAAGGATGCAGAACTTGCAGCACTCTTCGTACTGAGCAGCGTGAGGGGAGAGATGTTTACAGCCTGAATGTTTCGCTGTCGTTCGACCCTGTCATAAACTTGTTGATCGTTGTAATTAGCACCCTTCTGATTTATGCAAACAGCACCCGTGTTAGCAGTTGGTTCCAATTTGCTGTGAAAACCCACATCAATCCCCGGCTGAAATAAGTGCTTCTGTTTAACGGCTAATTGTACAGGTTGGTGACACCAGGCCCAATAAAACTTTGAACGGCAGAACTCTTTGGATACCAGCACTAATGCAAATGGTGGCTCAGAGCAAACATTTTGCAAGAAACAGTAACATAAACATTGTGTTTTTTAATTCCAAAATTTAGCTTAGCTAAGCCAGACATATTCATGTCCATATAAATATGTATACTTCCAATATTTCTGTTCAGAGTTTTGCTAAAATCTCGGTGAAACAGGGCCACTGTACTTTCCCACCATTCCCCATGTACACTGAGACACAGAAACAAACATGCACACGTGTGTAATTAGCATGCGAGGTGCCTTTGGCTGTGTAGAGAGTGTTGTGGTAAGGAAACGATACTGGTATTGACTGAGAGTGTTTCACAGGGTATGTAATACCAGGATCAAGATGGTGGTATAATGCCGTGAGACAAGGAATTGTTGGGGGGGGGGGCATTAGTAATGTCAACAAGCGTGCTCTCGAGGGCCAGGGAAGAAGATTCTCCTTAAGAGGATTAATCGCGAGTGGTTGGCATGGAGACTTGGCCCGCGGGCAGATGAGCCTCACTGTTTTGTTCGATAAATCTCACTTTCCAAAGTGTTGGTGTGTGCGGGATGACACGGGGTCTGGGTCCAGCTCAAGCACGGACGGAAAGGCGCCCCCTGCCTGGACTGCTCCTCAGCGCGCCATCTCCAGACATCATTACGCACTGACCGTGGAGTTTCTCGCCTGCTATCTCTCCGCTTCTCGTTATGCTGGCTAGATGCAGGAGAGATAAGTGTTTCTCTCCCTTAGGTTTCTCCATGGATTCGGTTCACTTTTATATAGCAACGGTTCACATGCCAAGTGTTTAATGGGATATGTCTTTTCCTCTGCTGATTTTTCTCTGACTCTAGGCTTTGTGTGTGTGTGTGTGGATCCTGCCAAGACTTGGTCCTGGAAAGGATTTGGAGTTGAGGGGGCAGGATACATTTGTGTCTGTAGGGTATAATGGGCAGTATGATGTCACAGATCCACCTGAGGGATAGCGCCCCCCCGTTGCTCTGAGACTGGGACTCGTTCCTCGTCCCGCCGAAGGCATCGACATGGCAGGTCATGTTTGCACAGCTGTGTCCACCAGTGCAGTGGAGGTCCTGATCTCTATTGTTTTAAGGGGGCCACAGCTGCTCCGGTTTCTCTTTGTTCTATAAGAAGGAAGCCGCACGGGGCTGGGTTTGGCTGCTGGCCGTCTGCATTGTGCCTGGGTCCCCATGCCGCATCCCCAGGGTGCCAGGACAGGCCTCACGAGCAAACTGATTGGACAAAGTGGCCTGCATCCCCATCTCTGTGGTTATAGGCATAAGCAAAATGTGGAAGTCCAGCAGCGCCCCCATGCTGTGTCCTGTTCAGATGACAACCCCCCACCCCCATCTGCAGCCGACTCTTCCCCCCAACCCTAGACCTGGGCGTGGTGTTCCTACCCTTCGCCAGAGGGACGCATGAGTGGGCGCGGGTGGCGAGGCCATGCTGGGAGCTGGCACTTCTTTCCGGGGCTGCCGTGCCTGCCGTGCCTGCCGTGCCCCGGGCTCCAGGGCCGCGATGGATCCGAGTGGGCAGCCCCGCCTCCTCCCCGTGCCACGCTGATCACAACAAAAGAACTCCTGCAGTGTGGCCTCCGCTGCCGCCAGCGGGTTCGAGGCTGCCTCGCGTCCCACCGCGTCCGCAATATGTTTCGCTCACAGAGAGAGGGAGAGAGAGTGAGGAGAGGGAAGCCAAGCAACGATAAGGAACAAAGGACATAGAGGAGAGAACCACAAACAAAGCGGGCTGCGAAAAAGAAAGAGCGACGAAAATCCCACGTTGCATCCGAGTGCAGTTTTATTTTCTAAACGGGGTCTCAGGACTGGGCAGAGACGACAACCCTTTCTTGGGAATCGCCCTGCGGCTGAAGCATGAGCGAATCTGCACTCAGGGGGTCAAAATGGCTTACCCTGATTTCAAGCTACCACGCAGTGTGGGAGCTGCGAGCCAAAATGGCTGATCCTCAGCGTGAGCTAACAGGCGGTGAGGGACTCAGGAGCCAAAATGGCAGATCCTCAGTATAAATTAACAGGCGGTGAGCAGGAGGAGGGGCTTGGAAAGCCAGGATTTTTTATTCTCTACCCTTGAAATGGAATTCTTGGAACTAAAATCCCCATTGTTCCTATAGGAACTGGGGTGACAGTGCCATTGATCCCAGACATAGGACAGGCCAGACGGGATTCAGCTGAGCCAGGTGAAGGGCCCGATCCCCCTCCGATTAATTACAGAGAACTAAAGTGGAAGGCAGCCAAGACGGATACCTCGAATCTTGAGCTAGGCGAAGGACATGGTGGCCAGCGATATTAAAAAAAATCGGAGCCGTCGCCTTTCATTTTGTCAGCGTCAGGGACAAGCACATGTGGCACCTTCATCCTCGTCCCCTGAAAGGCGAGAAGAGCAGAAATGTCACACACGGGCCTCTTATTACCGTGATACAGACAGACAGCGGAATTGTTTATTGCGAGCATGAATCTTTATTTGTGTCATTTTCCTAGCTAAACAGCAAGCGGAGATGGAAATTTATGAGGAGTAATTCATCATCTTGGTCCTTAGTGGGCATGTAGGATAATGCGTTGGTGTGGCTCGCCATGGTTTACGGCCATGCCCCCCCCCACACACACACAGCTGATTGGCTCAGAGAACCTTCAGGCTCCGCCCCCAAACTGGATCCTGCCACGAAAGCCTGTCAGGCACACTGGGACAGCAGGGGGTTTTAATAACGTTTGGGGTGGCAGTGTGATTACTGTGTCCTGTGGCTCTGCTCTGATGCTAGCTAATACTTTTCTGATACCTATTACGGCCTGAGGTTTATTTGGCCCCGCCCACTTGCTTCCATTCCTTCTCGACGTCTCCAAACAGATTGTCACATGAGAATTTTATGTTTTTGGGCCTCGCTGCCTACGTATGTGGGCGGTGCTCACAGACTGTCCCCCTGGTCAAAACCCTCCTTGCACACTCACTAATACACACACGTACACACATTCCCTGTAATTTGTGAAAATCAGATTACCTTTAAACAAAGGTAGTGGCTATGACAGAGATGTCCCCAGGCTGCAGTGGGTGACCTGCCTCCGCTGAAAGCTGTAATCAATGGCCTTGCTGCAGTCTGATCTGGGTGTATCTCTCAGGCCCCCTGTTCCGCCTCCTCTGGCTGTTTGGAAAATAGTGTGAATCCATCACTGCAGGGCTTTTTTTAACACAAGTCTTAAATTACTGCTATTTTGTTCATATCAGTGAAGTCAAGCCGCACCCTTCCACTCCCCAATGTTGACAACATACATCGAGGTCAAAAAAAAACAGGAGAAGATGATGTTGGGGCCAAGTAGCAGCATGCTACTCTAAGCCGGCTCTAATTATTCCGCTTTTCCCGCTCTGCGAGCCTGGAGGGTTGAATCAGCTGCTTCCTGGTTGTGAAGCTCGCAAGACACAGATAGAGATTTGTTTTATTTTCCTCTCTGCATAAATAACCATTTGTGTGTTTTTTTTTCGGTACAAGGCTCTTCTAATATGAGTTAATAATATTCACTTGTTCCGTGACCAGTGATTAAGTTTTATTATAGTTTTGATTTCCTAATAAGACTCTTGATATGACTGATGATTTAACTTCATTATGCTGTTATTACATTATTTATTGGCTTAGTGGGTACCAGTATGTAAAGAACCATGCATTGCTTTCAACGTGAATCATTTATGTGACCATATTTCATACTATAGGACCCCAAGGGGGCGACAGTGTCTACCCTCCTAGACAGATAAGTGCTGTCAGTTGGACATTTCTTCTACATTTCTTCTAAGTCCAGTTCTTCTACTGCTGCACCATTTTCTGCTTTGATTTCCTGTCAGTCTTGCAGGATGTATCTTAATATCCAGCCTCTTTGCATAATGGGCCCTTTAAAGTGACAGTGTTCAGACTTAAGACTCTGGCTACTTTATTCACATGGAGAGGGACCTCTGTTAAGTTGCTGTGCTCTCACAGTCTGGACTTGGTGTAGGGGTGGGGGAGGGTCAAATTGGCTGCCAGACTGTAAACGATGTTGTCAGAAGGTGACCTCTGAGGCATGGAGGGGTTGGGGGGGGGTGTTGTACAAACTGTTTGACAGGTTGTGAGTCTCCTTAGCTCAGATGTGGTGGATTGGGGGGTGGGGGGGCACAGGAGGCGTGATTCTTACTAGGGATTTCTAATTTGTGTGTGATCATAAAAAGCATCTTTTCTGCCAGCCCACCCCCTTCAGTCATATGGACTCGTCATGCACCGTGCTTCTGGAGGTTCCGGACAGAGTGCGGTGTGTTCTCTGCTGCACGCGGTTGCTGGTATTCCGCTGTGCATAGCAGGGTTCGTTGCCTGCCGCTTGGTGTGACTTATAATTCGGGCGGCAGGCTATTTGTTCAGACGTGCTGCTGGAAGCGGTCTGTGCTTGAACTCTCTCCAGTGTTTCCCCTAGGTTTACAGCTTTGGGGGGCAGACGGACACCAACAGAATTCATGGTGTTTATGTGTTTCTTTTAATGACGCAGATTTTTTTTGTCTGCTTTTCAAGTGGTTGACGCGTGCTATTTTCTGACGCGTGCTCTCTGTCCGCTGGTGGGAGTGTGTTCACCTGTGTGTGCGGGCGCATCGGGGCGGAACTCCGCCATGCGCGATACAGAGAGCAGAGGAGCATTATAAACGCGCCACTGTGTAGAGACAAAAATGACAAGGTGTTGTGTAAATAAGATAAATAACATAAGGCTTATTAGATTGGACAATGTATAGACCTGTTCTATAGGAAAGGTAACCTTAAATTACTTCTGTTGTGATCTGGTGCTGTATAGAAAATTTAATTAAATAAAATTAACGATCTTCAAGGGGGGGC
>JAODLC010000002.1:4397807-4428948 GCA_026781145.1 Hippopotamyrus pictus
ATATAATTTATTTATTTATAGGGGGAGAGAGAGGGAGCGAGAGCAGCAAGACAACAATGAGGTTTATATTTCGCAGCTTAAATATCTCCACAGTGTGTCACTGCATTGCACTGAGGTAAGGATGAGCCTGAACTGCGGCTAATTTCCACTCAGACTGCAGTACTCTACCACATTGCATTCTAACACACGGGCTGGCCATTTTGCGACGTGCAGTGCCGTGTGCTTCTACAGACCGCAGATGCCATTAATAGCAGTTGGTGCTCTAGCATTGAGCGGCAGTGAAAGCTGAATGAGAATAAATGCTCATCTGGGGAAATTAGTGAGAAGCTATGCACTGTGTCACCATGGCTCGGTGGGTGGCACTGCTGGGCGACCCCTCCAGGATCATGGCTTAGGCTCAGGCCCCCAGCTCTGCCCATATTTTTTCAGATTTTCTCCCGCAGTCCCCCGCTTTTGGTTGAGGTAATTGGTATCCCTAAATCACCATTTGTGTGGGTTAGTGGGAGCTCTTCAAAGCAGCTATTCCACCCCGGCTGTTCTCCTGCTTTTCACCTTTGGCTCACATCAACCCTGCACCACAGTGGTTTCCAACCCCCGGTCCAGTGGGGGTATTGCAGAGGTGTTGGTACCAAAAATAAACGATAAATTTTCACTTTTTTAAGATCTATGTGCATCTGAAAAGAATGCAAACAATAAAATAATGAAATTGTCCATTGACCATCCCCCCCCCCCAATCCCAGCATGCTTTACCAGTCCGTGAAATTTTTGTGCGCTGTAAACTGGTGGGCAGAACGCAAATCGGTCGGCAGACACCAAAAGGTTGGGAACTCCTACTTTCCTGGATAAGCAGTTACGGAAGATGGATGCCTATGAGTTGCGTGTGCTGTGTTTGGGATAACGGCATCTTCTAAAGCTGATAATAATAATAGAAATGATAATGAAAACAAATGTTAGCGATAAACATTTGTTCCGCTGTATCAGTAAGATTTCCACTTTCCTATGTGGGTGTGTGTCTCCAGGGGCTGGCTGTAAGGGCCGGAGGGTTAAGAAGGGCGTTTAATAAGGAGAACACGAAGGATGAAAGTGACCCTAATTACGGAATAATCCGGGACGTTGTGTTAGCATTAGTCCCGATGAATGGGATTTGACCTGGACTAATATCAGTGGGAACGTGTGTATGTGGGGGGGGGGTGCAAGGCACGCTGTTTGTTCCCTTCTGCCGCGGTTGTAATGGAGTGCCTAATCTATTACCCAGAGTCCCCTGGGCCAGATGCACAGCTCTGCACACTAATGAAGCGCCTACACATGGATGGAAATAGAGAGCAGAGAGAGAGGGAGGGAGAGAGAGAGAGAGAGAGAGAGAGAGAGATACCCACAACTTGAGGTATTCCCTTGTCTCCTAATGAACAAAATGTTAGCGTTTTCTCCCGTTGCCGGGATAAACAAAGCATTTGCTAATGAGTGTAACACGCTACTGAAGGCTAAGGACGAGCTGCAGGGGAGCGAGGTCTAAACCAGCATCCTAATTCCACCCTCATGCAGCTGGAGTGTCTCCTTGGTGTATAATTGCTTTCCAGCGGCATTTGGCTGTGGATCCTCTGCTGGATCGGCACACCAGCCAGTCGTGGCGTCTAACGGCATCTAAGAAGACCTGTCCACATCTTGCGTTATGACTGGAAGCACATGCATTATTTACGTTATTGTTACTGGGCTCCATCAGAGAGACAGCACCTCAGGCGACGAGGACCGAATCCGGAGAATAATCGACAGCGTTTTGCCAAATTGGGGGTTTTGCCATGAGGATGGAGAGGCTGAAGGATGCTGGGACTTGAGAACCATTGCTTGTGCGCGCACACACATGTACACACACACACATGTACACACACAGAGATTCACATGGATGTATGCTGGCTTCTGAACACACACTCTCTGCACACAGGAAGAATTATCCTGGCATACGCACAAATACACAATCATATACTCATGCAAAAATTTAAACATAATCATATGCTTAATTGTTTGTGTGTATTTCTGTGTGTAAAGACCTGGCAGATGACAAAGGGAAGGCGTGGCCCACGTTTTAGGTGTCCCCAAATATGCCTGATGGTGGTTGGGCAGACAGATTCAATTTAAACAAGGTATAAAGCTGAATACTGAGTTAAGTGTGGATCAGAGAGGCGGCAGAAGGCCGGTGGCAGGTCAGCTGCGTCCTCGTGACCTCCTGGTGACCTCAGCAAGAATGGCCTGAGCTCCTCCAGGACGTCCAAGCCTGAGAAAGGATGCGGATTATTTGAGGTTTAATCTCTCTGGTCTGCCTGTCTCAGACAGAGACAGAAAAGAAATCTCTCATCCCTTTTTATCTTCACTGTTGGCCAGCACCTTTTCACTTCCTAGTCAGTTAAGGCTCGTCAGAAAGCTTATTTTTCCCTGTTATATCCTATTGGAGGGAAATGAACGTGCGACAGATTGCAGCTTCATTTCATCCATAGTCTCTTAGCGGTTTCTGCCTCTTGGAGTCCCACGCAATGTTCCTCTTGTTTTAATTAATTAATCACTGCATTGTTTCTGCGGCTCCCTGTTTCTTTGCTCATCTGCGCCGTGCTTGCGATGGGTCCCCAAGTCCATAAATTAGGCAGTAAGGGAATCCACAATGAAAGTTCTGGAATGGGCCTTGTCCATTAGTGATGCGCTGGTCTACCCGTGACCCGCAGGTGTGGGCGGTTTTGGGCAGACATTTTTAAAATATTGCGGGTATGGGAGGGCGGGTCAAAAAGTTACAAAATGAATTTCATTATCGATCAAAACGTGTTGTAAACAGGGTCGGCATATATTTTTCAATTTTGGAGTTTTCAATTTGTAGGATAAGCTACTAGTTTGGTGAAATATCACGGTTAAGTATGCTCTGCTCTACTTCATTTTAGACAAAATTAAGTTAAAAGAAGACCTAAGTTCTACTAAATTCATTCAAATCTGAGTTCTCAGATCTGATGTTACATCAGATGTTAGTTTTGACAACTAGTGTGTTTTGCATACATGTGCGCTTGTGTGTGTGTGTGTGTGTGTGTGTGCGCGCACGAGAGAGATGTTTTTCGTGCAATTTTCCGTAACCCTTCAATAACGTAAAAATCGATTTTTCGGTTTCTTTGTTGTTGCTTGGTACACAGTTAATCTTGCATAAAATTGTGTCATCATCTTCAATTAGGGTACCCGCGGACATGGAAAACCTGGAAAAGTTTTAGAATTATGAAATAAGTTTTCCAGGCCCTGGATAAGTTTTGGAATTCTTGGATAGAGAGGAAAACTTATGGAAAAGTTTTGGAAACTAGCGCCTTGTTAATTTTTGCTTCCCGCTTCGTTCCGCAACAGAAATGGACGAGTGGAAGTCAATACTTACTGTTAAAACATTGTTAAAAAAAGCTGACCAGCGCAACACTACTGTGGATTGTATTGGATCTTATTGTGGAATTGGCCTTGTGTTGGGTTGAAGAGCCATCAGAAACACTCCTGGTAAATGTGGCCCAGCTCTGATGATCTACTCGTTCGCAAAGGAATTATTCAAATCCGCATCCCTCATTGAATGAATGCCCCCAGTTTCTTCTATCCTCCTTCTTCCTCCCTTCTGTTTTTCCAGCTTTCTATCTCCATGTGCATCCCCCCTCTTCTCACCCCCCCATTATCTCTCTCTGGCCCTTCCTCCCTCCATCATTCTGTTGTCTTCCACTAGCAAAACCTGTCTGACTCCTGCCAGGTCGGTAGCCCATTGTCCCCAGCGAGTGGCAGGGCAGGTCATGGCTGGCACACCCCAGGAAGGGCACGGTCTTGCTCAGGAATCCTCCTGGCACCCATCTCTGCTGCTCAAGTTCCCATTGGATGCTCCCGCAACCCATGATCGAAGCCTCTTTCCAAATATATGGTGTTTAGGGTGTTTATGCTGGGAGCTCTGTGAGGTCCTCTGTGTGTGTGTGTGTGTGTGTGTGTGTGTGTCTCATGGTGTACCCGCACGCGCCGCTCGGCACAGCCATACAGATTGTCCTCACAAAGCAGCAGCTCACAGCATCCAGGATGCAGCATATGGTCATTCTCCAAGCAAGATGCTCCCCCGCTCCTGTGCTGCACATTACAAATGAGCGAGCAGCGTCAAGCTCGGCACGGCAGGAAGTGACATCGCCGTCGCCAGCAGGCGGCCCACTGACCAACGCCCAGGCGCTCGCTGGGGCATGCACACACGTACACTCACTTTCATACACGCATTTAAGCAATCCCCTATGTATACATGCACATGTGGCACTCTGTGTGCGTTCATTGCACGTGTGTGTGTGGTATGGTAGTGCGAGACTGTGAGGCTCAGAGATCCCGCCCCTGTTCAGCGGCTGCTGCCAAAGAGAGATACATGGAGGGGAATGAGCTCCTAAACTGCTACATTAATAACCTTCCTGGACACCGGAGCTCATCCAGTTCCTTCTTCCAGGTCTGTTTCTGGCAGCTTGCAGCGGCAGCCGGGCAGTAGAACATATGCCTGTTCTCAGTCTGCCTCACATTGTGTGTGTGTGTGTGCGTGTGATGTGATAAAAACCTGTTAGTTTGACATTGTGTAAAAATCTGTGACTGCAATCAAAAAACTAAAAATGCAGAAAGTCTTTCATTTTGATTGTGTACATGCACGTGTGTGATAGTGTAAATGTTATTTAGTGTAAATGTTGTTTCCTTCACTCATGCTGGCTTGAGCCAGCATTCCTGTGCGACTGTATGTTTCCTAACTTGTGTTCTGCGTGTTGAACGCATGTTTAGCATGCGTGTTGTCGTCTGAGTGTCGTTTTACGCCATTAAAAGGCACATAGTGTGAAGATCAAGCCCCCTCCTTTGGAATTCAGGTGTAATTCTGCCCATACCCTGGAATATTGGTGAGGGGGAGGAATGCATGCTGCCTCGTAGTAAGTTATAGCAAGACGTAAATCCTGTGTGCGCTGGGACCGGGCCCTGACTAGCTGCAGCCCCCGCGGCAGGTACAACGGCACAATGGCCCCCAGTGCTCCCCTGTAAGGGACAGGTTTACGAGGTGTTGGGATGGCTGTTTGTGGGGTCTTGGGGACAGGGTGTGCGACTGTCGGTCTGCGGGCAGCCTGGCCAGTGGCGTAAATCAGCCGTGTCGGAGTGGTCGCGGTGGATTTAGTCAGCAGACACCCACGCCCACATGCCTGCTAAGACATGCCCGTGGGCACCCCCTGCTCCCCCCCCCCAGTCAGGGATCCAACTGCAGTTATTACAGCAACTTCATTTCCTCTCTGACTGTGCCTATCTGTCTCATTTAGGCACCCAGCCCTCCCTGGGAAGACAAAGCACGCTTTCATATACTCCAGTGCTCCGCTTGGCACCTGACACCCTCTGTCCCGTCCTCCGCTCCCGACGTCGCCTTATTTTTCCTCTCTCTCACTCCTCTTTCTCCTCCTTTGTCCCTTTATCGCTATTGATTTTATTTCTCCGCTTTCCCCCTCTCTCTCGCTCTTTTTTTAGGCAGGGAAATGGTGTGTCTTATCGGTGAGAACGGAACACCGTGTCACCGACTCCATTATCAACTGTTTCAAAAGCAAATATTGATTTCCTCGCCGTGTGATGAGCTCACTCTGCCAAGCGAATGTATTCATGGAATTAGAGAGGGCCTCCCCCCGTGGACCGCGATTTCTAATGATACTGCAGCGGCTGGATACATGTTTAAAATATTCGGACGGCCCCCCTAATAAGCTTCCATTTCCCTGGTGCCCCCAAAGCGAGTCTGGGACGCAGTATGAGCGCAGACGAGGGCCTGAGCACAACTTCAAAATTTATTCACTTTTGTAGCATAATTGAATTTTTTTTCTCCTCTGTACCCCATTGGGAAAATGATAAATTGGAAGCCAACGAGATTCTCTCTTTGGTCTTGGAGAGTTTCCTCCTTTCCTCTTCACGGCGTAAATAATTGAAATGATTATTTATGGCGTATAGATTCTCATCTGAGCGTCTTCCCTGGCGTTGCCAGCTTTGTTATCTTCTCTGGCCGTTCTTTGGTAATACATTTCGGCTCCGTGGCGGGACGGGTCGCGTCAGTTACGTTAATTGAGTGAGAGTGCGAATGCAGACTGCCTTTTCTTTTGTGCCAACCTGAAAGTAATGAGCCATTAAACTGAGCCTAGATGTGTGTTTGTATTTGAATGTGTGTGATTTGCCTTTCTTAGCTGATAACGCCACACACACACACATAGCAATGTGTTTCTGGCCTTCTGCAGTTTTAGAGAGCCCTACTACAACATGTTTGACTACAGCTGAAGGCCTGGAGGCTGTAGACTAGGGGTGGTAGGCAAGGAGCTGTAGGCTGGAGACTGTAGGCATGGGACTGTAAGCTGGTGGCTGTAGGTTGAGGACTGTAGACGGGAGGCTGTAGGCTGGGGGGTAAGTAGGGGGCTGTAGACTGGGAACTGTGGACATAGGCTATAGGTTGGAGAATATATGCATGGGACTGTAGGCTGGGGGCTATAGACAGAGGATTGTAGGCTGGGGGCTGTTGGCTGTAGGTTGAGGATTGTAGACGGGGGGCTGTAAGCTGGGGGCTAAGTAGGGGGCTGTAGATTGTGAATTGTGGGCATAGGCTATAGGCTGGGAACTGCAGGCATGGGGCTGTCGGCTGGGGGCTATAGGCAGGAAGCATTAGGCTTGGGGCTGTAAGCATGGAGCTGTAGGCTGGGGACTGTCGGCAAGGGACTGTAGGCTGGGGAGCCGTAGGCTGGGATCTGTTGGCTGGGGGCTATAACCTCCCAGTCAGAAGACCATGTGTCATGCCACTTGAGTTTACCACATTCCGTGCCTTTTTACAAGCCTGATGAGAATTCTCTCTGGCTGTGATTTGGGAGCTTAGAGCTATAATTGAACCCAGCAGCCATTCATATCCTGTCTTAGGTGGGATATGTGTGTAACCGGATCTGGCATTAAAGCATCTTTCAGCTACGTACAAATCCAGCGATTGTAACGCAGGTATTCGAGGCTCATTCCTGGGTCCCACTGAATGCTCTGGTACCAGTTAGTGGGTTGCAAGCCCTTCTAGGAAAGAGGCTAAACAGTCAAGGTGGAGTGGGTCTCCAGGGGTGGATACGGGGCCCTTTCCTCATCTGGCTTGACGTGGACCATTCTCCTGCTGGTCCTGTCCCATCCAACATCTCCCTCATGCTCCAATGACTGTGGGATACTACAAGGTACTGATTATGAAATGTAACTTGGATAACATGTTACAAAACTGGGTCACTGGGTCACTACTCAGCCGTTCAAAGGGCTCAATTGTTACGACATAATTAAAGGCTTATCACAAACAAAGCCAGGACCCTTCCGGAAACATGTCCCTCTCTGACAGCTACTTGCAGCCTCATTCCTGGCTATCCCATGAGGCTGTTCTCAGACACAGAGGCTCATTTTCTGTCTAATGGATTTTCCAAGATTTCCTTTGTTTTTAGATGTCATGAATCATTAATATTTGACCATGTGAGGAAACAGAAGTTAGAGGTATTGACTTATAAGGGTAGGGCAACATTATATTTACAGAGGCAGTGATTTTTTTATTAGTAGCTAAAACATTGAATCGGCAGACTTTGGGTTAGTGTACAGTAGGGGGTAGAGCTCTAGACTCCGGACCTGAGGACTTTGGGTTAGTGTACCCTAGGTAGAACACTAATCTGTGAACTTTAGGTTGTGGGTATAAATCCTGAACAGTTGAAACTCCAGCAGAAAGAGTCAGAGTCTCCCTGGAAAGTAGCAACTTGGATCCACCCGCAGTCACAGTCTCATGTTCATTAACGAGGTACAGGGCTCTAATTGAAAACCGGACGTGGATCAGGCATGAGGGCTGAAATTAAAGATGCCAGTAAGCAGTCCAGCACTGGTGACTCGGCAGGATGGGAAAGGAGCAAGCCTGTGGATTAGAGTGCCATGTGTCCTGTCACCTTCCCTGGCCTGCAGGAACCGAACACCCTCCCTGGCCCCGTTGCTCGATTCATTACCCTCTGTCAGAGCGCCGACTCTGACTGATTGAGTGCAGCTTCCAGTGAGGGCAGGGTGGCTGGGGGGGGCAGTGTGTGACCACCTGCAAAAGGCCGAGTGGGGCAGAGGTTGATCAGCGAGAGAGGCGTCTGTTGCCACGCCGCTGTGCATGCGCATGTCACCTGGGAGAATGAGTGTGAGAGAGCAGGTGACTATATGTACCTCTGCAGTAATGCAATTGATTTAAAATAGCAAATGCGGTTAGCAGTGTGCCTAATATGGGACCTTTGTAATCTGGTAAGCGGTCGGGCATTCTGCTGATCAGAAGCTGGAAGCCATGCTAACATGCTAAGGATAATATTCTGAATGTTGTTCGAACGCGACGGGTGGCAGTGTACCTAGAAGTGAACTGAGATTGCTTACATCCATGGGCAGGCAGGGATGTGTGGTGGAGACAATGTCCGCCATGGTCCCCGTGCAACTCGCCACCCCCTACTTCCTTCAGCCCCCCTCCCTGGCTTTCGAAGCACCATGTCGATTAATTAATAGCCGGCTAATTTAATTTCCAAAAAAGTAATAACTTGTTTAAGCATGAATAAAGACTGACAAGGCAAAGTTCTAATCTGCCCAAAGTTTAATTAGACTCGGCAAGGTTTTCACAGAAGCAGACTGGGTCAGTGTGAGGCTGTGGAGGGAGGGGGGGGGGGGGCTGTACAGCCATTTGCCATGACTCATTGTTCAGGCAGTGTGGTGGGGGGGAGAGGTGGAAATGACTGCTGGTGACAAGCTTCCCGCACGGTGGTAGGAAATCGGTATTGTCTCTGCACTGGGGCCGAATGTGGCGACTGTCTGACTCCACACAGGGGCTCTGTGTTGATGCACGTCTGCCTGCTGTGAGCTCCCACTCCCTCTCCGGAAGCTTCCGCGTGGCTCTCATAGTCAGAGACCTGGACAGGCATGGTGGGCCAGACCGCCTTCTCTCACCACTCACGCCGCCATAGTAAATAGTGCAAGGACGCGCTAGCAGGGTGGTAATAGTGGTTAACAGACCCCAGGTGTGCGTCTCTGGCAGAGGGCTGTAACCAAGTCAAGTCAAGTGGGGCTTTATCGTCACGGCAACCATGTACCAGTAACACAGCACAGAGTGACGCAAAGTAACATTTTCTGGAAGGAAATACAACTGTGTACACACATGTAAAAGTAAAGACTGATGGAATGTTCAGAATGGACAATGATTAGATAGATAAATAATGATAAATAATGAGTATCAGTGACAGTGGCATTAATGGTGTAAATGGAAATAAAGTAACAAAGTGCTGGTGGATTTAGTGTAAAGTCCAAATCTATGGGGAGGGGGTCAGCACCGAGTTCAGAGTCTGGCTGGCCATGGGGAAGAAGCAGTTACAGTCAAACAGAACTGGTGCCACTGTTCTGGGACCTTCCGACACTCAGAAGGGGAGCAAAGAAATATAAATGGTTAATATTAAAGCTGTATAAAATGACAAAGTCAGCAACTTTCTTTGCTTTCTTATTAGTAATTGATATCGTATCTTCAAGGGTGAACAGGTTTGTATGTCACCCAGCTCATGTAGGAAGGTCTCCATTATGGTTGTTGTGCTGGATCTGCATGGACCCACCGCAGTGAGGTAGGGTTTATCTCCTGTCCAAGCATTAATGTACACATCTGCATTCCTACTAGGAGCTGATTGTCATGTAGGGAAGTGTTTCCCAATCCGGTCCTCGGGGACCCCCAGAAAAGCGAAGGTTTTCATCCTCCCAGCTACCCGCCAGACAATCCATGTTTCTCCAGGAGTTGGGAGGGAGCAAAAACTCAGACTGTCTTGGGGCCCCCAAAGACCAGGTTGGGAAACACTCATGTAGGGGATGTACACCTTACTACATTAGGTTCAGCCTTTGCGGCCCGGAGGAGGAAGAATTAATGGAGAACAGCAGCACAAGGACAAGGGGCAGAGGAATAAGGGTTAATACCTTTTTCCTGTTAGCAGGTCTGTGTCGATACTCATCTGTGTCGATACACATAATTTCTCCTTGACTCCTCTGTCATCTTCGTAAGCCAGAAACCGCAAAAAGTTAATTAACTTTGAATAAAAAGAGGACATGGGGAGGATTTGTGTGTGTGTGTGTGTGTGTGTGTGTGTGTGTGTGTGTGGGTGTGTGGGTGGGGGGGTGATGTACGCTCGCTACATTACTTCCCGTCCAAAGTGTGGCCCCCTGGCTAACTGAGACCTGAGCACAGAGATTAGAGTGTTGAGACAAGGGCCCCTTCAGGGTAATGACACGCTGCACGTTTCCCAGGCCGTGCTGGCACCCCACTCTGCGGCAAACGCCTGACCCAGAGAGCGGCGTCGCCCCCAGCCGTACACCCGCAATACAGAAGTTATTTGACATAACAGTCAGACCTCATATATAGCCCTTTTAACTCCTTGCATGATGTAATGTGGGGAGTTCCTGCTCACAGAAATGCACATTACTGTCCATCCGTTACCATCCGCTAGGTTGCCAGCGCTCACGCATCTGGCGCGACACTCGCACTTTCAGACTCCCACACTCATGCATTAAATCTATATTATTCCATTATAAACCTAAAATTAGCTATGTCAAAAGTGTTGGGTAGTTTGCAAACCTTACAGGCTATTTACAAGGTGATACATACATGTAAATGCGTGTTTGGACTTGAATTGAAAATCTCACTACAGCCAGCTGACCAGAGTTGGCAACTCTGCATCAATGGCTTGTCCGCCTAGAATTGCAGTCGTCCAGCAGGCATCCAGGCAAGCTGCTGACACCGCTAATCCGCTAATCCGCCACTGGGCGCTCGCTCACACATCTGGTGTGAGATGGTTTGGAAATGTGGGACCACACCGGGGTACCTGGTAGAAGCACTTCCTGGTAGACTGATGGTACACAAAGAAACGGCCGCTCAGCTTTGTGAACTTTAAATTCTTCCATCGGTAACAACTGACGAAGAGCAGTAGGTGGGCCTTAAACTCACACAGTTAAGGACATTTTTTGGGGAGAGGGGGCAATGGTTGAAGGCAGTTTGGTGACATGCGTGACTGTGGATTCTCTCTAAATGTCTGATGCGGAAATATCATTGGTGGGCCAACAGTAAGCAGGGCTTATAGTCATATGACTAAGGAGAGTAAGTATTAGGCTAGGCCTGTGATCACATGACTAGGACGACTCCCTTAATCATATCTTCTGGAGAAGTTCCTTCCACTTCAGCTGCTTTACAGTGGGAGCATTCAAGGAGAAAATAGGAAGGATTTTACTCACGACTTGAAAAACAAATCTTCCGTCAGGAAGCACAGCATCCCTGGACAAGAGCATCTGAGTACATTTTCTCCCCCACAGAATGTTCAGGCTGCTGTGTTACTGTTTTAAGCAGCTATTTACCCATCTATTTACTGCAATAAAATCCAGATTATTGAATATATTGTAAAAAAAAAACATGCTACTTCACCTTTTAGGTTATAAGTGGCTGGAATTATCGATTGTGTGTGAGAAATGGCCCTGTGATTCTGACCAGGACAACCGGTTAGAAGATAAATGAAAGGATGGATGTACCTATGAAACAGCACTTACTCATGCTTTACATATAAAAATGAGAGGGGAAGGTGAAGATGATATAGAATAGAATGCCTTTTATTGTCTTTGCACGAATGCAACGAAATCAGGTGTGTCCCCAGAAACAGATCCAACACAACACTATCATATAATAATAATATAATGACACATGCACAGTAAGAACACGAGTGTCTGTGTGCATACGTGTATACAAGGTGGGAGTATATAAATAATATCAGAGTGGTTCTATATACATGGGGACAGGAGAAGGGTGTAGGGACATTAATAAGTGTGTGGGAGTTTAACAAACACTGGGAGAGGGACTGACAGCCTTTTCTGTCTTATTAGGCAAGAAAAAATATACATGTGCTGGGAAAGAAGGCCTGGGAATGGTCTGGCCGTCTGGACCGAGGGGAAAACAGAAGGCTGTTTTATATCATCAATAAAATGGGCCCCGAAGAATAAAAGCTTTTTACCTGACTCCCCCACCCCAGGAGGCCCAGCCCCCCTCCCTCCCCCTGCTTACCAGCCTCTGTGTAATATATGTCTACGGTCTTTCATTCAGACACAGGCACATTCTGCGGGGCAGCTACACACACACATGCTCGTTTTTAAATTATTTTTATGACAGTCTCAAATAATTTTATCATCATAGCAATCAGGTACAGGCCATCAACGTAGAAGACAGGTATTATGAACTCCCTAGGTAAAAGCAGCCATTATAACTCATTCTCTCTGTGATTATGTGACCTCATAATAGTCCATTGTTCCTGGGCACCATTGATGAAGAAATATATTTTAAAAAGGCTGACCGTCTCAATCAAATAAGGACTGCTGAATAAGTAGCCATATAATTTTACTCGTGTGACTGTGTGTGTGTGTGTGTGTGTGTGTGAGCGGGTATACCTTACCTTATGGGGACACAATGTCCCCACAACGTGATGATTACCCGTTTTTTTCCTGAAGGGAAAACTCAATTTAGTAAAAATCTGTGACTGCAATGGAATGCAAAAACTGTTGTCTTTTGCTTGGTTACTTATGGTTATGGTTAGGGCTTGGTAGAGGTTAAGGTTGTCATAGTTAGCGTAGTTAGTAGTTTTTTCCCATAGAAATGAATGAGTGGTCCCCATAAAGATATGTTTACCCAACGCCTGTGTGTGTGTGTGTGTGTGTGTGTTTGGGCTCATTTGCACAACGGCCTGTGCTCTTTCCTGCATCTCAGCATCTAAATAAAACAGCCACTGATAAACCCTTCGACCCGCTCGACGGAGGTCTGACAAATACAGACCACACCACTGCCAAAGTGCCCAGTTAGCTCAGTGAGAATGAATGCATCCTAGCCATGAGCAGAATGCTCTTTAAACTTGTTTAACTTTGGGGATTAGCAGAATCGCTCACTGCTCCGGTGTTGCAGATCAGTGTGTCACTATGGTCCTTAACTAACCTTAACCCTAACCCTCTCCTCTGCCATTTAGTCTGTAAAGACAGGGCTTGGCCACTGGTCACTACAGATCTACTTAAATGTCACCTGTTCGTATATGTTATGAATTCTGGGAAATAAATTATGTGCCAGGCTTTTATTTGAAATGAAAGTTATGAAATCATAGCATTAGGGGGTAGTGTGTGGCTCTCCAGGTTAGGTTTCTGTCATAGGAAGGTTGCCGGTCAAGCTCTGACCTCAGCAGAATAGTCATGTGTCTGTTGGGGTCTTGAGCAAGGCTTTAAACCCAGGCAGACTAATGATCTGACCCTGTGCTCGAAGCACAAGCTTCAGTCTCAGTCTCAGCTGTCTATGTGGGTGTATGTCTTGAAGGAGAGCAGGACAGGGTGAAAAGGAGCATTCCAGTGTTCTTCTGCAAATGGTAAATAAAGCATCATTTAGTTTTGTTTTCATTTCAAATTTAGATGCATGTAAAATTTAGAAAATACAACGTTAATGATAATTGTTTAGAGCAAGGGCCAGAAAACGAAACGAAAAATAATGTTTTATTTTAAAGGTGTTGCAGGGTTTCAGAGGTGCCCCATAACCCCCTCACGCATCATGCTGTGACTGATCTAAGAGCATAATCAGCGCCCCCCGCAGACCACATACTTGCTCTTTAAGTGTAGCCGGTACTCGCGGGGGTCAAAGGTCACACGCGTTCTTTAAAGTTTTACTTGGTTCTCTGATAGCAGATAATGAATTTCAGCTTTGCCTGAAGCCAAGGCATTTGGGGGAAATAAATGCCTCCCAAAAGGTCTGCTGTCCCCCCAGTATGAAAGAATAATCTAATGTCACGCGAAGAAGAAAGGTTACGCTTTGACCTTTGTGGATGAAGCTGTTCTTCTCAGCATCAGGGCCTGGCTGTAGTCTTTCTGTTAGATTAGCATTAATTATACCCTCATTGTAAAGTAAACGTTCGTGTTCCCTTAATTGGTTAACAGTTCATTAGCTAATGAAATGGCATTTTAATAATCTCACTCACATTTCCTCTGGCCTGCATTTTCAGACAGACCTTTCCATGTGTCTGCATGGCTTCTTTGGTGCTTCACACCGTGGTGTTTTCTATGATGTTAGCTTTGTGAGGGGTGGGCAGCTATTCAATTTTGAACCCCCCAGAATATATTTTTTTTTTTTTGGTTCCTATCCTCTATTTTCTTTCTTTCTTTCTTTCTTTCTTTCTTTCTTTCTTTCTTTCTTTCCCTTTCTAATAATGATGTTCTACTGCATCCCCACACAATCCTGTCAAGTGCCTCCTTCAGTTCAGAAGAGGATAACATTGCATAACTAGTCAGGATGTTTGTCCAGGTCTTAATTATGACCAATGGGTGACCAGGATGCTGGCAAACTAAGCGAACGTTGATATCAGTGCAGGATATATCCGTCGCCATTGGCCCACAGATTCAACGGTGTTTGTTTGCCGTTCCTTTCCAGGCAGGCCTCATTGCTACTCTTCATCTCAATATGCCAATCTCCACTTCCAGAATTAAGGGTGCATGGCCAAGGTAATTTTTTCATGGTTTTATTTCCTACCTCGTTAATTTTTTTTGTGCTGTTGCGCTTCCCTCCTGCAGATCTCAGACCCCTCCCGGATGTGGCCATGACGGGGAACTGCACGCACGAGTGCACCGAGTACGGCCACTCTGACACCTGCTGGATGCCCGGGCAGCCGTCGCCCAACCGCAAAACTCGGGGAGCCCCGAAACTCTCCACCTTCGTGTCTTACCAGGACCGCGAGGCCTCAGAGCGCCTGGGTAACGGTAGCCCCAAGACGGCAGAGGAGCGCGCCTCCAAGATGTCCAGCATCCGCTTCATGCCCCCCTACAGTGCCTACTCCAGCAGCGGCGGTGGCCACGAAGCCAGCCCGGACTGCCCCCGGGAGGAGATTCCTCTGAGCCAGGCTGCAACCACGCCTTCCAGCCAGGGCTCCAGGAAAGAGGTCTACCTGTGAGGAGGCCCCTCCCCAACTCTCCCTGGCTGCCCCCCCTCCTAAACGGCTCCTCCCCCCACCCCCTGTGCCTGATTGCTGTGCTACAGCACCTCTGTTTTCTAACCAGGACAAAAACGCCTTTAGAATTCCAACAGAATCATATACATATATATGTATAATACACACAGTTTTGTGTGTGATTAATGAAGAAAGACATCATCAGAGAAACTGCTACTGAAAGAATGTAAATTACAGTTCTTTTTGATTTCCATTACTTTTATGTTTTGACCTACAGACAGTGTTGTAGAGTTCAACCTGAAGAACGTTTTAAGGCAAACAATACGTAGGGCAAGTGTATTTCATGGTTTTTTTTTTTCGGTTGCTGTTATTTTAGGAGCACGTTCTGCCAGAAACAGTAACTTCAAAGGTACATTTTAAGGTGTAGTACTGCAACCAATGTCATGTGACTGAACCTGTTCCTTCCCTGTACCTTGTTCACCCAGAAGCGACCTCTTCGCTGATACACCTAGAAGCCTCACACAGTACTGTAAATAATTGGGTGGTGGGCTTTTGACTATAGGACCTTAATATTTTATTTTAGCTGTAAAAATAACAATAATTACAAAAAAAAAAAAAAAGCTTCAGAACCTCTTTTTTATAGACATTATTGATACATGACAACATGGAACCCTTGTTGTTAGGTCTTTGTTTCCCACTGAGGGGAGGGCAGGAAGTCACAGAAGCGCACGGACAACACTTATCCCGTGGTATCATGTACAGAACTGAGCGGAATATCTGCCACATTTCTTCTTATGCTCAGCCTCAGACTAAAGGGACTGAACAATATAAACAAACAAATAACTCACCGCAAGCAGAGTGAAGTGTCGGCATTCGGAGGGACTCTTTGCTCCACCCGCTTCGACGCAGACTGGCATCTTCGTTCACGCGTCATTGCCTCCTCAAAGGGGCCGCATCGTCATAGAGACCTCACTGCCAGGCACAGATGAGATGTGCCTCTGCGGCTGGTATTAACTTTCATCCGGTCCTTGGGAGGGAAAGTGAAAGTGACTCGCGAAAGTCACTGCGAGTCTGAGTGGCAGCCTCCTAAACACTAGGGCGGCGACTTGGTCAGTTGCGGGAGGGGAGGGGGGGACGACACAAGGAAAGACCATGGCTCACGGTTCACCCATCCTCTCTAGTGTGCCTGTGTGTCCACCATTGTTTCCTCAGTTCAGACGTACAGCCTGGGTTAACGACACACCCTGAAAATCAGGTCTGAGCTGTAGTGACCGGTCTCAAAGTTAATTGTGGACCAAAACTCATTCCTGTTGTTTTTTTTTTTCTTTTTTATTCCCGATGGCTCCAGTGGGGTAGGTTTGACTGGATCTCCAGGTCTCCAAAGGCATAGATCACAGCTGGGGCGCACTAGGTAAGAAATGAGAAGGTGCCCGATAGCCGGAGCCAGGTGTCCGACTGAAGCTCTTCCTCCTGTGGTCTGCTGTCACCAGGCCCACCTGGCATTGGCGGGGAGTAGGCAGCAGGGCGGGATCCTCCTCGTTAAGGAGAGTACATGCTTCCCTGTTTCATGCAGGACTGGTGCGGCGATATGGCACTAATTACACCTCTGGGGTCTCTTCATTAATGGTGATAATTTCACATCTGAAATGGGGAAGGGTTTGCGATCTAAAGGTAGTTTTTGAGTGTTTTATTAATAGCCGGTGGCAGTAATGGAGTTTCACTTGTGGCAAAATGTGTCAGCCGCAATGGAGTTAATGGAAGCTAAAGAAAATACCCGTCTGCCTCTCCGCCACTCCGGCACGCCATGTATGCTCTCCTTCCCTCTCCACAGCATGCCTGCTGCATGGAGCAGGAAGTCAGTCCTGGTCTAAGCCTGTCATCATGTCTGCTGCCATCATTTCCTGTTCCTTATTTGCACTGTGTTTTCGCTAACTGTTTCGATGAGGTGGTGAGCAGGCTGCCTCTGATGTGTTTATTTAATATGTTTTTTTTTTTTTTTCCTGGTGCCTCAAATGGGACTCGTCAGTATATAGTGCATCAATAATGGCCCCGTTGGACGTTTTGTGCAATAGCAGCGCCCCGTTACACAGCTCGGCATCTCGGGTGGCAGCTGTGGATGCTGACAGGCGGACGTGGTCACACCTCATCCCAGGCTGGGTGCACGATAAACAGCGCCGGGAACTGCCCGTGAGCGGCGAGCCTTTCACCCGGGAGCTCTGTCAGAATCGGGGAGGGAGGGTTGACACTTTGACAGCGTCTCCCAAAGCTGTCCAGCTCTGGGCAAATATCCTGGGGGAGATTCTGATCCTCCACTTGGAGGCTGGGGTGCAGCATACGGTAAAGGAGCTCGGACGCCGTATGTGACATGGAGAAGTGAGTCTCAGAGCGCTGCTGAGAGGGGATCACAAACAGAGCGTCATACCCCCCCCCCTCACATGAGAAGGACAAAGACAGGGTAACCCTCATACAAAACAGGGAGAAAAGGTATCACACCACCTCCCCCACCCTAAAAAAAACATGAAGTATATTACGTAATTCATAACAAATGTTCAAAATTCACTTTTTGGAGGTAAAATTAAAAGTATAATTTGGCTGGTGTCCAAAGGTGTATTTTCACAAGAACGACAATCAGTTAAAATGAGCTAATTAAATGCATGGAGATGAGAAAGGTAAAAAAGCCATTTCCTGACCATGGTAAAATGTGGTTAAAACAGCGTGATCTGCTGTAATTGCATTTCAGCCCGGTCCACGCCAGAACGGCTCTGCTGACTCGCCTTAGCCCTCGGTCTCTCCACGGGGTTCCTGTGCCGAGCCCCCGTCATCCCTGCTCCTGGACGGGAGCCGCGAGAGCAAGCCATGTGACCGTTAGGGTGTGGCAGCCAAGGGGGTGGGGGGGAGCGGCGCGTACCTTCAGAATGAGGGGCTGGGGGTGCGAAGAGTTCCGTCTTGCGTGCTGTCAGGAGCTCGTACAGGCAGATGGAGCAGAGCGCTGGAAGCGTCACAGTCTCACCGGTGGAACACGGCCAGTATGACTCTGGTGACAGTAATCAGCAGCCCGGTGACATGTTCCGAGCTCAGCTTTTATTTAAAAGTGTGAACTCTATGACTCCCTCTCATTTTTGCATTTATGCTGCAGCCTGGCTGGTGGGCTGCCGACGCCGCTGTCAGAATTGATTTTTTTTTTCCAAAGGGGGGCGGGGACTGGGGGCATGCCATCACCTCCCCATTAATCGACGGGCGGCTTACGGGATGAGGTGTGTGGATGAGGGCGCTGTGTAAAGGGGAGGGAATCGTGTTCCTGTTGCATACTGTTCCTTTGTAAATTTCAATCTGATTATCTATGAAATGTTTATGAGAAATTGGAAGCTTTAAAAATGATGGAGTCTCTTCGTGCTACCTTTTAACACACACTTTTGTTTACGTTTTTGTGGACGCTCTGATCCTTGTTTGAGAATGGAGGGGGGGTAATACAAGGCTGCTTGTATACCATTTGGCCTCTACGGTGCTCCAGTAAAACCTACGAGTCATTTTTCATACTGACAAGGTCTCTGCTCTTGGCTCTTGTACTATGGCTTTGAAAAAAAACTCGCTCTATCCTGCTTATCTGGCCCCTAAACCTGGGGAAGTATGCCCACAGCAGCATTCTCAAAGTTGACACAGCTGATCAATATGCACAAAAAGCCAAGGAAAGTACTTCCAACTGTGAACTCTGTAAGGAATTACCAAGCAGGATCCATTCTAAGTGTGTTTGGCCGCCATTAACCCCTCTTGCCCCTTATGCGCCCTACTGGTTGCATATTAGGTCAGAGTGAAACAGCCCTCACCGTAACAGAAAGGAGGTGCTTCTGCCAGATATAAAAGGAAGACAAAGACCTTGGTTGTGGTTGTGAGTCTAAATCAAAACTTCACATATCTGAAAGTACTATGAGGTATTCAGCAAAGACAAGGACATACGTGTTCAGGAGCAGGTTCTGGCCAGACAGTGATGTGAAACTGCTGATAATACAGCCCTGAATAATCACTGCCCATGTGCATATTACTCAGAAACAATATTCATTTGGCATGGCAGGGATAGTGATAAATCTGCACAAGTCTGTTGCTACATATTCCATTGGCAGTGAAATGTCACGTAAACTCTCCAAAAACTCTTTAACTTGATTAAAGGACTTGATCACTTGTGTGAGCAAAACAATATTCATAACCGTAACTGTTATTTTCCTACACCTCAAAAAATTTTGTATTTGCAATATGACAAATACACACACGCACACATTTTTTGAGCATTTCAGAAGTACTAGATTTCCTTAAAGGGGTAGTGACATAGATACAGAAGGTTTGGTATTTTAGTTGTCACCCAAAATATGTTGATGTTACCTGTTTTTGGTTCTACAGATGTGCAGTGATTCTGTGACCCAACCTGATAATCCAGTTGTTAGTCTTTGCTGGAGAAAATGTTAATCAGCCAATCAGGGAAGATGCCTGCATACTGACTTTACAATTTACCCCCGCCCCCCGAAAAAAAAACGTATATTTAAATTTTGTGTTGAATGTAGCGTGATTAGCCTCTCACATTTCCCAGTTAGTTGCATTTTCTTCAGTGTAATTAGATATGCATAAGAACCGCCCCCCCCCCCCCCAAAAAAAAAAGTAGCTTTTGCACCAGAGAATACAAAGAACTGCAGTGTATGTATATACATGTAATGAAGGGAATTTTGCAGCACATATAGAATTTAGTGGGATCTGGCCTTGCGACGCATACAAAGAGCTTTGACGAACCGCCTCACACACACACACAAACACTTTTGTGTCAAATATCTGCATTGAGCCCAGCGTGGTCAGCGTCCGCCCTAAAGTCACGGCATACATTTTGCACTAGCAAACTTATATCTACCCTCATCTTCTCTGTCAGGGCGCAATGTATGAAGTGAGAAGAATTGAAGTACCGACCAGGCTGTTTGCCGAGGCGTACAAATGAAATAATAAGCCAAGAAAAAAAAGAAAGACAATGGTAGGCTATCACAAGGCCTTAACAGGCTAATCCAGATGAAATAATTGTCCTAGTATAGCATGAAAAAGCCAGTTTTATAAATATATACATTCTTTTTGTTGGGTGTTGTTGTTGTTTTATTAATAGTAAAAAAAACCAACAGTGTTATAAACATATAAATGTAAATGGTCATTGCTTTTTTTTTTTTTTTTTTTTTTTTTTTTCCAGAAATTTTGGATTGGGTTTGTAAAGTAATACAATATGTCCAAACGCGGCAGCCTGTTTCTTTACGATCCTTTCATTTTTTCTTGCGGAATTTTCTTATGAAATACACCAATTTGGTGGGTACCTACAGTTAATTTTTGCATTTAGGTTAAAAATATAGCAAAGATTATATACGTATAACACACATACACACACGTAATTGGCTTCGAGAGCTATATTGAATCTTGTGACGCTAGCCAGGGGTAGTACGTGCAGACCGTTTCAATCCACATCAATCCACATCTGATCGTAATGGCAGACAGAGTGGGGCTAGTGGGGGTTGATTCAAGTGTTCAATTGTTTATGAAAAAATGAAACGAGTAATAAAGACAACAGCAGCCAACGAAAGTCTCTTTGCAGGAAGTACAAGTTTGTAGCCTAATTGTTGGTTATATTTATATAGGAAACATGCTTGTGATGCCTTGTTTTTTGTACAGTTTTATGTACATGCAAGTGTAGCTTTTTAAATCAGAATCCAACGGCAAATGAAAATTGTAAAATATTTTAAGATAGGGTTGTTAGGGTACGTGTGACTGGGTGGGTTCTTGCAACGTCAGTGTGGATGCAGCAGTCTAAGGCATTACTGTAGTTATTCACTGGCTTCTTGTCTATTTTGAGATTTTATCCTCTTTTATCGAGACCTTATTTTTTTGCAGACCGTGCGCTTCGAGGGAAATGGGTTGTTTGTTAATTTGTTTTAATTCCCATTTGTTCTGTTTTATTCTGATCAGTATTCGCATGTTGGAAACTAATTGTGGTCTTTTATTTTTGCTGAGCAAATCAAAGTGAAAACACCTTGTAATTACTCCCTCCTTATAGCTTTACAATAAAAAAATAATAATTAAAAACTTTAGTGTTTATTACATGTCTCAGTACACACACACAAAATTCTTTTTACGTATTTTAAATGGGCCTAAATGGAAAAGAATCGTAAAAACTCGTCAAAAGCACCTTGGATAGGACGTCCTGACCTATTTCTGTTATGCTTACGGGGCTTCACCAATTTGAAATAAACGCATTTTATTTTAAATGACAAGAATATCGCAAATTCATTTGAAGCCGATGGAGTCTGACGTTTGTTCTGGGGTCTGTTCACCTCTAGGCATGCCATTCCCTAATAGCTGTGAATACACAGAATGTACATCTGTTGTATAAGAAGAAGAGGCAAAAAGCTTAATATGCCGTAAGTACACAACCAAAGGGAACACATCTAACAAACTATATAGTGATGTTCACTCGTTTGGACGGTCGAGACTGTGCTCCACCGGGCCGGAATGAGCTGTGATGATCGCTGCTGTGTTTGACAGGGAGAATTAATCTCGTGAAGTAAGTATATGCTTCTGTAAATGATAAATCAAACAACAAGATTCATTTCCCATTTTCTTTATTATTAGTGGCTGAACGGATTAATTTCCAGCTCCAGAATATAAAGAGATAAGAGAAAATAAGGACAAAACATTCTACCGTTCATGTCTGAATATGCAGGATATTTCAGCCTCTCGATCGTTTCATGTTTTATAAACATTGTTTAAACACGGAGGATTGCTGCCAGAATAAAACGAGAATTGGGTCAACTCGGCCTTGTTTGCTCAAACGCGTAAGACGCCTGTTTCTCATTGGTCGAATTAATCCAATTGAGTTTATCTCATTTCTTTTAGGTCAATGCATCAAAAATGGAAGGTGCGAATTTCAGTAAAAAAAGAAAAACTTTCGCGCTACTTTTTATGTTTTAAATACCTGCATAACATGAGGTCGGAAAACTAGAAACGTGGATGCATACATTCGGTGATCGGAAACGCCATTTAAAAGCGAGATATTGTATGTAGCACCGGCGGCCCCCCGCGCGACGCCTCGGTCCGCCCGACACCACAATGTTTGGTCTTGTTAAATAATAATAATAATTCAAAACTTATCATTGCTGGTCTGCCAACTTTGATCAACTGGCTGGAGTGAGATTTTCATTTCGAAACAAGTCTGCACACGCATTTACGTTTATGTAACAGTTTTATTGCCTTGTAAATAGTCTGTAAAGTCTGCAGACTACCCCGATGCTTTTGATGTCGCTAATTTTAGATTTATAATGGAATTATAGCGATTTGCCGTAAGATTTCTTGCTTGATAAGTCAGAAATTGTCACGCCAGATGCGTGAGATTTGACAACCCTGCCTTTGGATTATAAAGGGGAAGATCGAGACCCTGGGGTGACCGAATACATAACGGCAATGATTCCCCATCTCCATTTACGCCCATAACGCCGGCTGAGCCTAATGAACACCATAATAATTGCTCCTATAAAACGATTATGGACAAGCGCTTTGATGCGGAGCGCGATGGGGAAGCGGACTCTTTCCTACTTACATTTACCCCCCAAGAACGAAATATGAGCCGGGGTACAGTTTCGGTTGCTTTTCGTCTCAAAGACCTTATCCAGGATCTGCTTAAATCAAACGTAACCTAAGCCGGGGTATTTAACTACATTATTCAGTTTCTCCATAGGCCCAGCACTTCACAAGTTTTATGTACGATTTCGCATGTTTTCTCTTTGAAGCCTGCATATATTTATATGTGATTAAACTACTTTGGATATGGGTACATCAGACTATCACAGCTGTACCTAACCCAGAAACCGCTAGATAAATTGAAATCTGTCTCTTTCACTGAATCCCTCGCGTTTTGTCACATCTTGAAGGTCCAGTTTTTCCTGACCAATGAATGATTAGGTGGGACCTAAGTGGAATCTGTGAAAACAAATCTTTTTAGTTTTTATTAATGCCGTTTAAGTTATGCTAAAAGGTCTACTGGCACTTAGGATAAATGCAGCCAGTCTTGTTAGAAATGCCAGCTATGTGCTTGATAACAGCTCCCCTGTTTTTGTGTGTCTGTGTATCTTCATTAATTGATTCCCCTGGGATCGGTGGCCTTTAAGATCATTATGATGATTCCCCGGTTAAGGAGACTATTCAGTTGATGGATGCATTCCAGCAGTTCCTCAAGCCCATGGAATTATTGTGGTCCCCGACACTGAAAGGTAGGCGTGCCGTCACTCCTGGGCCTCATGGAAACGCCAAGTTGCGGCTGTTTCAATAGTCAGTTTTGGATATGAATAAATAACCCGTCTAATGGCAGTCATGAAATAAATAAAGAAAATGCGTCGCGACGGCTGGCGAGATTCTGATGACAACGGGCAGATTTGTGATGAAGCAATGGGAAATAAAATGCCTTAAAACCGCTGATGGCTCTTATGGGGGCGGCTGTCGACCGCATGGGAGGGGGGGGAATAAAAAACGCCCCCCGTCTGAGTTCCGTGAGAAAGTCTAAATGCAGCCTTGGCTCTTTTAGAAGGAGCGTGTTTAACTTTGACACCGCTCTCCTGTCTGAGGAAGCGAATGCGGAGCAAAAAAATAAATCAATTTCAGCTCATTGTGTGGGGTGGCTTCCATTTTTAGGAATGGTGCACAGGAGTTGCCGAAAACTTTTTGTCCCATTTTGATCGTTTTATGTATTGAATAAATTTTTGCGCAATATATTTTCGTTGCAATATGAGCTCATTCCTTCAGGATTGTCGGTTCGCACTGGCTCTGGGTCTCTGTTTTCTCCACACGTTTATACTGGTTACCTTCTGCAGTCCCAAAGCTTGCAATTTAGGTGAATTGTTGTCTAATGCTTTTTAGTGAGTTTGCCCTATAATCGAGTGGCATCCCATTGATGGTGTTACCCTGCATTGTAGTCTGCACTTCCTGGAATAGGCTTTATGATCTTCGTGATACTGCACCAGATAAGTGCATGGAAAAGGGACGGATGGGTATTTATGCAGTACTATAACAGTTCCTCAGGGGTACTTCTATATGACACATTTAGTATTAGCAGAGTCCTCCATTTGTGAGCATGTTCTCTGTATTTGTGCATCGGCACCTGTTCCCCCCACGTCATCACGGATAGCCAAGGTTGCACGCTGCGGTCAGACTTGTATCCACACCGATTGTTGTGTTAATTCAGATTACTTGTATTTGCTTATCGTATTTGTAGCCGATATGTACTTGGACGTGGCGCTCTGGATTTCCAGATTTGTGTCGTCGTCCTCCCTTGTGTTTCTCTAAATCGAGGCATGTTGACCAGCTGAGGAAAAGAGAATGAAGAGAAAGAACAGCAATTAAACTGTCATGTATTCAATACAGAAGCAATCTTACTGTGAGTGAAATGCAGTGGGTGTGATGGTAAATGGGAGATACAGTGGGGAGTTTGGATGTGAGGTCAGCCTCACCGGTCTTGTGGGATCTTTGTGCTCCCTATAGGGTCCTACTCCACCTGCTGTGTGGCTCAGCAGTTAGACGCTGTTGTTGTGATCAGAAGGCTGCCGATTCAAATCAAGGGTTGGTAGAGACATTTCAGTTAGACTCTTGAGCAAGGCCCTGGTGTTACGAGATCTCACGATATTATAACATGAGATCTCTCGTCTGAGTGAAAGGCGGTTTGCGAATGCACTGCAAATCAGCTGCTGTAAGCATATCGGCGTCTGACTAAATTACCATAGTAGATGCCCCAGACACTTTTAAATCTTTTGTGTGGCAGTATTTTGGGTACCCGGCGGAAAATATAAAAGGCGAAAGGGTGACAGACAAAACACAAACCATCTGTAAGAATTGTAGGAAAATTATGCCGTACACAGCGGCTAACGGCCTTGTCATAGCTCTTTATTTAAAGTCACTGCACCGGTGAAGAAAACATATAAAAAAAAAACCTTTTATGTTTGTTACTGGGTGCATTCCACTTCATGCAGCCGCTTACAGCACAGACTTAAAGCAATGCATTCTGGTCCTGACACAATGCATCATGGTTAGATTTTTATTGTACGCTACAAAATGTCACCACGCGTCACCATGTCACATGGTACAAAACCCTCGCGAGGGCAAGATGACTTAAGACAGATCATGCAGCACCTCTCAGCCCCCAAGAGGGTCCAGCTGCAGATGCCTGGAGAGTGGAGCTCCACCGGAAATACGTCACCTCCACAGGAAACACATGATCTTTAAGGACGTAAAGAGGAACTCCACAGGGGACACGTGACCTCCACTCTGTTGGCGCCAAGAGAGAGCAAGAGGGTTAGGGTTTATTCGCCAGAATTTTACAACTGAAATTCTGCTGTAACAGAGTTGAGATCACGTGCTTCCTGTGGAGGTGACGTATTTCCGGTGGAGCTCCACTCTACAGGTGTCTGCAGCTAGACCCTTCTCTCTCTGCCGGCTGCACAAACTGGAACCGCCTCCCTGACGACACAACTTTGCCCTTATTGGCTGAAGATTTTAGTCACACACGACGTTTGTTCCGATGCGTAATTTGCTATTTCTCCCAAAAAGCACGTAAAGCAGTAAGAACTGGTTTTCAGTTAATTTACCTGGTAAAATAAAGTTTAAATAAATGACAGAACTGCTGTAATAGTACACGTGAGTTTATTTATTGTTCGTTACTGTAATGTTGCGCTGCTTTATTTGTTTAATTGTATAGTGTGTGAAGAAGGCATGGCTTGCACACCTATTCCAGAGTCCACCTGCTGTTTCTTTTGGTTTTTGTCTTATTTTACATGCATAACACAGTAATATGTATCATATATCGAGGCACCCAGTAGCTATTTTTTGAGTCTGGTGAGGGAGGAGCAGTGAGTGTTTGAGACATGTCTGATTTATATCCTCCTGCTGGGACCTTCTTTGAATGAAACAATAGGGCATGTTTCATATCTTTCATGTAGGCCGTACTCCAGTAATTCAAACCCTGCACCTTTCTGTTATGATAATGTGCCAAAGCACATGTGTGCTTAATATCTGTAGGGTACTGTTTTTTTCTGTGCTGTTATCGTAACTTTGCTGTACGCTGTGATTTATACCCGTCGTTGTGTTTTGGTGCAATAGCAGTATCAGTCTAGATGACACGAGCCCCAGGTAAATTAATAAAATATGAAAATGGATGTAAAGATCTTGTGAAATCGGGAGGTCTGTTCAGGAGGTCCATTCCCTGAGAGTCATGTGATCCGTCGTGAAGGCCAGTACACGGCATTCAGCTCCAAGAAGGGCACTTCGTCTAGGAAGAGAGCTTGTGGCAGAAACCCCTTTTTTCATTTACATTCAGAAGATAAATTGTTGGGGGTTTGATCCCCCCCCCCCCTTGGGTCTTTCTTGCTGCCCCCCCAAACAAACACACGCCAGCGTGCAGAGATCATTTGTGCCTTGAGGCTCCTCCTACATGTACAGGCTTGCTTTTCCGAGCCACGTTCATTAGCGCTTGGAAATTAGTTGCTTGAGTTTTGCATATGAAATGAAGGGATGCTATTAGCATGAGACCCTGAGCCTGCGTGCAGGAAATCGATGTCCGCCATGGATTTGGCTTTGGAGCCGCCAAAGCCGGCTGAATGTGTGTGCCTACATTAGCCAAGAAGCGATGCCGTATGTCTGTGTTATTTATTTCAGAATTTAATTATTGTTTCTGGGCTTGTGGATGAGACAATGGACAGATGTGGTGTCGATTCTGAACGGTTTAAGCCAGTGTTTCCCAATCTGGTGCTTGGGGACCCACAGCCGGTCCACGTTTTTGCTCCCTCCGAGCTCCCTGCCAGACACCCTGCAAACTGCAATGAATGAATGAAAAATGCACGTTGCTTTGGGTAAAAGTATCTCCCAAATAAAATGCAAAAACATAATAATCACAAATCAGTAGACATGATCTTTCCTATGGATACAGGCCCATATAGGGAGCTGGGAGAGAGCAAAAATATGAATTGTTTGTGGGTCCCTGAGGACCACATTGGATGACACTGGACATTCAGAGATAGGTGGTTTGAAGTTACTGTTGGCTTCCTCAGGAAGCGTGGGAAGACGGCTAAGATGTGGTGAATGCCCCATCTGTGTTGTAGCACTGGTGTTGTACAAGGGTATTCTATGACATGAAGCAGGTAGTCACCTTTGCCACAAAGAAGGGCCCTACATACACCGTAGTATCTATTTGTCTATGCTGTAGAGGCAGGCAACCCAGGGTCTAAATCTGTAATAAGAGACCACGGTATTGACGTCCGAGGGGAATGCTTTAGCTCCCTCTGCCTTTTCCTCGTTACTGGTTGAAGTTCTATGGGTCTAGATGAGAAGCACCTGTGGAAAGAGGGAACGAGAGCGGTAGCTTCTACACCATGCCATCTGCTCCCTGCCTCGCAGGGGTGTGTCATCTTTGCTTTTCTGTCTTCCCCCTCCACCCCAGAGAAGACGATGCATTTGTTGACCATGCCTGCAGCCTCTTCAGGGATGTGCGTCATTGTGACATCTGCCTATGTGACGTGAGTTACTTTTGGGGCATCTTGCCATTTGTCCATCGCTTGCCCACTTTGGTCCTACTACAGAACCTGAGTTCAGTTGGCTTTGCCACCCTTCGTAGACCAAGGAGGCCATCCTGCAGGGTGGGGGATGTAAACTGGCTCAAGACAGCAATTAGTGCAATGCAGGTGGTTCTGTGCTCAGCTGGAAGAAAGGCCTATAACGATCAGGGCCCTTTTTAGGGCTGGAGTAGATGAACTCTCATCTCTAGGAGGCCTTTCCAATCCTCCTCTGTTCGATTCCTTTCATTTTCTTCATCAGGCGAGAATGGAATCAAGTCAACCTCTGCATACTTTGTTCGGTTATCCACAGTTGCCTTTGATTTCATCATCTCAGCTCAACCACAATGTAATAATACATGAGGCTCCTTCTTGATAGACAAGGGCTGTCGGGGAAAACCGTCAGATGCTTTGCCATGGATTTTTGTAGCATGTTATGCTGTGGGCAGCTAGCGTCCGAGGACGGGGGGGTGACTCCATCGTTTCTTATTGATGGGCGGCAAAGATGAAGATCCAGACAAAAATCGATGGCAGAGTGGTCTCTGGGGGCCGCCCCACAGCGGCTGTCCAGTCGAACCATTTCTTTAGTTGAGAATAGACCCCGTTTCTAATAAGTGTCCTAGATCACCAGTTGTGCCGTTTCCCTTTTTGCTTCGCAGCCGTTGCTGGTCGACACACCGACCAGTGGGCCGGGGACCTGACTTCAGATGTTAGATGATGTGGTGGGACCGGAGATCGATTGCACACGTGAGGCCAGGGGAGGAGGGCAGATTTACAGCAGACATGTGCGTCAGTTTTAATCGTGTCCCCTTGCATTAGAGACGCGCCAGTTCGATATCTTATAAATATCTTCTGCTGACGTTTCATTAAAGCATCTGTATAACTCTTCGTAGTAAGCCAGAAAGGGAATCCGACCGAAGGGGAATAATGAGGCAGAAATGCCTTTGTTGCAGGAGCGGGACAATGAAGACGTGCCGGCGGGGCTGTGTGGACTCCGACCATGCGGCTGGATTCATTACGGACTAAGGGAGGGGGGGAAACATGTGGGAAGCAGGGGTCAGCTGTGTATTTCAGACTGGAGGAAAAATGCATTGTTTTCCCTTTTTTGTCATTGCCATAGATCAGTCAAGATGGCGCTCCAAGAAGAACGAGCGCATTTGATGGTGGTCTGGAGTGATATTTGGATATGATGCATTGCACTGCTGCAGGGATTCGGCAAATGCAAGCTCTGTGTCCTTTTTTTGGCGTCATAATCGTATTTGCAGCCTGTTCTGTTTACAGCCCCTGACCTGCATGTGAGAAGGAGAATACCCGGTACCCAGAGTGCACTGTCCTTTTATGCATTTCCAGCACTGTCGGTGGGTCTTACGTAATCATGCACGGTCTGCCGTCACCCTAGCCTGTCTTGTTCGTCTGTCTGTTTTTCGGGGGGCCACGTTGGAATTGGGGTCGGTCCGACTGGGGCCGGATGCCATCACTTGGTAATGGAGATGGGACAGTGTCTCTGCCTCCCATGTGAGTGGCTGGTGAGCCCCAAAGTGGCAACCAGACAAAAACAGTGCTTCTCCGTTTCTGGCGCCTACTGCATGTTTTATTTATACACCTTGGGTTTGCGTCAATAACCGTGAAACGGACTATAGCGGGACAGTTAATCTCTGTCTGGACCGTTGAGCTAAGCCGGGCTGAGCCATTACGTGTTTGTGTGTGTTAATTTTATGCAGAGTACTGTGTCACAGGTCAACAGGTCACAGGCGGAATGATATGGGTTTGTATACATATTACAAGATGTTCATTACTGGTGTGTATATCACACATATTCCACAGGAAATGTGTGTCTCCTTAGTCTGTCTATCAATCTATAGACAATGAGGTTTTCAGGAGGAAGTTCACCTCTAAATATGTAAGGCACTTTCATATGTGGCTTCCGCTGGCGTTTTCTCAGCGCATTCGTCACCACGGTGTGCTGCAGGCCTGGAGATCATCACTGGGGGCCTCTGTATTTTGTCTGCTTTGCCTTGCTGGGAGGTACCAGCACACTGCAGCACAGTAGTGCGCTAATGAGCTCCGATGCTATTAGCCAAATGAATATTACATTAGCTTCGCCACCATGAAATAATGTAAAATCAATTCACTCTCTTATTTGTAATCCATCCACCTGAAAACCACTAAGAACACTGCGCAGATGGCTCACTTTCACGTCCTTGACTCTCTGAGCCCGAGTCCGGATAATAACCTTAACTTGGTGCAGTGCATGATGCGTGAACTGCTGTGTGGTAACGCCACCAAGGCGCAGTATGGACTGCGTCACTGCTTTGTCCTCCCGGGCGCTGCTTTGCCATGGCTGGGATCCTCCTGCCCGCAAAAAAAACAGGAGCATACTGAAGATGCCTTAACGCCACCTGCCTCACAGGTGACGTGTCCCTTCTGACCCTGCTGGCAGATGGCCAACCAGTGCAAACACCCTGCCACAAACAGGGGCAACGTCAAGCGTCTGTAGCTGGTGGGCGGGGTGAACCTACATAATTAGTGTGTGTATCTGTGCAAGTCTGACGGTGATCAGGTTATGCCAGACTGTTAAGGTTTTACGACATGGGCCTCAAAGAGTCAGATCTGCATAGCCCTAGTCGAACGTTGCACTGTCTTGTACAGCCTGTTTTATTTATTTATTCATTATTGTCTTGTTTCTGTTGTTCTTCCGCTAATTTCCACCTATGGCCACGAGTTCTAGTATTTAAACTAATATTGAAGTAGCCATTTGGCTGAACAGCATCCAGACCCGTTAGAATCTTATATATACCTGGATCATGTCCCCCCTTAGTCTCCTTTGCGTGAGGCTGAACAGATTCAGCTCAGCTAACCTCTCCTCATAAGACATTCCTCTAAGACCAGGAATCATTCTCGTAGCTCTACGTTGAACCTTTTCCAAGGCAGCAATGTTCTTCTTAAGGTATGGTGACCAAACCGGCACACAATATTATAGGTGGGGTCTTACCAAGGAATTATATAAATGTAACATCACCTCCATTGACTTAAAATCCACAGACCTAGAGATGTAACCCAACATCCTATTGACCTTTTTTATTGCTTCCCCACACTAGCGAGAGTGGGACATGGAATCATCAGCATACACATCAAAAAGATGGTCGATAAATCTCACATCTGTCCAGTTTAATTTCCCTACGTGGGCCGTGTGATGGAAAGGGCACGTGGGAGATCCCGGCCTGAGTGATGGGGCACTGCCCCCGTGGTAGCGGCCAGAGGGGGAGCTGTCCACCCTCTCCTCACCTTGGGAATGTGATAAAACTTGAATCTGTCTCGGAGATCATGAATTTGGCAAACCTGATTCTTATCTTCTGGTTTGTGAGTCGTGCAATTAATGAGCCCAACTTGCTACATTGTTGCTGACTTATCTTTATATTTGTAATACATGCCTGGCATTATATATACAGGTAGACATACATATGTGTGTGTGTGTGTGTATATATATATATGTGTGTGTGTGTGTGTGTGTATGTGTGTGTGTAC
>JAODLC010000002.1:4433733-4445111 GCA_026781145.1 Hippopotamyrus pictus
TCTCCCCCCCCCCCCCCCCCCCCGCACTCTCCCCCACCACCACCAAAAAAAAAAACAAGGCAAACAAAAAAAGAGGCAGGAACTGAACCACAACTCAATATCGAGATCTGGACCAAAATGCGGAACCATTACACCACTAATGTGCATGGAGATGCTTTGGGTTGTTTGTCCCTGGTCTGCTGTTCAGATCTTCTGCATCATTTATTCATCAGATGCTTTTGTCCAAAGTGACGTACAAGCAAAGCAGATCATACATCACATGCATATCAACTCTAAAAATAAATCTTTGTGTGTCTTTAGATGGGAGTAAATGCATGTTTTCGTGCATCTACTCGGAGTAGTGCTGGCTGAATTAGTGCTTGGGCCACACAGCTTCTCGCTAATGAATGTCCAAGATCAATGAGAGTGATTTTACAACCAGACTGCCTAATTGGACTGGAAGTTTGTTCCTTATATGAGCCTCCTTTCATTACAACGTTTCATTATTCCCTCCCAGGCAACAGAGCACCCCCCCCCCCGGACCAGTGGAAGTAAAATGGCAGAGGGTGGTGTCTGGCTTAGGCACACAGCCATATTGTCAAATGCCCCCGGTAACCAAACAGTATAAGCGCAATTTTGAACCCTCCTCAGTATTTCTGTCGTCCCACGATTGGCAAAACCGACTGAGGGGACCCTCCCCTTAAATAAGTGTAACTTGACGTAATGTGAGGACTGGAGGGAAACGGAGCTTAAAGGGTCAATATGGGCTGATGCCAGTCTGCTCTGCTTCACTGTCCCCAGAGCAGGGAAATGTGTTGCCGGTCAGTAGCGAGTAATGGAGTTGGCGGGGCCCCCAGCGTGACGGGCGCTCTGTGCCCAGGGTCCACCCCGGCATCTGCACCGGATAAATGCACTCCAGTGGGGCGTGCCCGATCTCCCTGGCCTCATCCAGAGGAGCCCTGCCAGCAGCGGGCACACAGGGCACATCACGCAGCTGCCCGTGCTGGTCATTTCAACGGCACCTCCCTCTCAGCCAGCAAGAGTGCATTCCCTCTTTGTTTATTTAGTGTTTTCCTTCCTTCCTTCTGAGAAGTCAGACGGACAAATGAGAGGTCGTTAAATGCTGGGCTTCTTTCTCCGCGGCTCTCCTGCTATGGCACGGAGCCCAGGTGGCATCATTCTCTCCTTGTGCCCCACTGTGACTGTCGAGGCTGAGCTCCCACAGGCCGTGTGCCAGCTCAACCTGAATGGAAGGTGGTACCTCAGATGATTTTATTTGACGGTCTTGGGCCAGTGATTGCAGAGTGATTCCCCTTTGGAAGCGCCGTCTGACTGATCTTGGTGGCAGACAAGGCCTTCAGAGGGCAGAGATGACTGGGTCACATTATAGGTCTCCATACCTTTACTTGGAGAGCCTGTTACAAGTTCCGGTTCCTGATTCATGGGGTGGCACCGATACAGGTTTTGCATGGGTTTATTTTTGCTTGAAAATGTCTTTATAAAAAGGTTCCATTGCTGGTAAATGGCTTAATATGGCAATGGACGCAAAGGCCATATTAATGTACATCACCTCTGTACAGGCGATCCTTAAATCCAGCATGTTCTTTGAAGGTATGTTATTGCAACAATTCACCTTGCTGAAAGGTACAAGAGCAAGCTGTCAGTTTGAACTCAATTGTGCAACCTTTTTAATCAAGCCAGTTACCGATCTACACTTGATCACAGTCCTAAGTCCAGTTGTATTCTGTGTGTGTGTTTTTTTTTTTTAATCAAAACATGCACAGAAATCACAGAACTCGCCTCCATTATTTTATCACTGTAAGGGAACTGCTGCAGTGTACAGCCAGAAACACTTTCAGCCTGGATGTTATCTGTCCGTGCCGAACACCTTATGCGTTTGCCGATTTCAGCAACTTTCTTAGTTTCGGATTTAATTCTCCACATACATGCTGGCTTTTTTCCCAGATAACTTTTAATGAATTTTGAGCTTTAGTCGGGTACCTTTCATAAGCAGTGATAAAAAAGAATATTTTTGGCACCCCCATATATTTACAGAGATGTTACAGATAAATAATTTAGTGTGTGAGTCGTTTCCTGGTCTGTGGCCAGTATTTTTGTTCTTGATTATTTTTTTTGTTGTTCTTTGATGAGGGGGAAAAAAATGTCCACCGCATTGAGGTTGCCGGCAGCGAATCAAACGTTTTTGGCTGCGGGACGAGGTTGGCGACATCACAGCCCTCACATAGAAATCGCACTTGGCCTTCATGCAGCGATGAATAACAAGTATTTTTATTTATTTTTTCAATGGTCCGTTAGAACGCTTGGAGCCTGCGAGGACCTTTGTCTGGCGAAAGGGCTCTAAACGAAATAGCAACACCGAATAAGCATTCGCTTACTTTTTTTCGTTCAGTTCGACCTCGACTCTGGCATTTTCAGCAGTCGCACCCGTGGCCTTTACGGCGTGTAACATTTTTTCCCGTGCTGGGTGTGCTTCGTTTGCCACTGTGGTGGTTTGGATGGCAAACGCCTGGTAGCTGGCCTCCCGGTCAACCTCCTGGGGGGAACAGAAAAGGGCCGATCTCACGGTGCCTCCCTGGGGGGGGCTCCACACTTCTCCTTCCCTCCCCCCTTCCTCACTTGGAGTCCATCCGCGTGCTCCCAGCGGCGTGACTGCAGCTGCGTGCCAGCCTTGGCTAGGAGCACGTGTGGCATGGGCTATGGTAATCATCTCCTGCAGTCTGTCTCTTCCCACAATCCCCCGGAACAATAACACAACAAGAAAAAAAAAAAAAAAGTCAATGTTGTTGTGGGATGGCCTCAGTAAGAGGTGAACTCATACCCTTCAGTTTCTCGTAGCTTTTTTGTAAAATGGACGACAGCTTCTAGATAAAGAAAGCAGATTATGAAGACTTCCTCCTAGTTAGTTGCATGACTGCATTTATCCATCCTCCATGGCTGCTTATCCTGTACAGGGTCACCATCAGCATCTACTCTATCCCAGGAAGCAGGAGGCACAGCAGAGGGGGAGAACCAGGATGTCATACCCACCTACTGTACGGGCTGTTTGCTGTTTAGAGACTCCAAATCTCCTAACCGCTTGTTTTTTTTTTTTTTACTCTTGGGGAAACTGGAGCACCTGGAGGAAATGTGCTTAGATATGGAGAGAACTCACAAATCCACAAACACAAAGCGGAGACAAGGAACTGAACCCACAACCCTTGGACATGCCCGAGCAGAATCCATCAATACATCAGAATATTGCTTTTCTGCCTTCACTTGTTTGTTATGTAAATTGCCGTTTGTTCCTACTGTGATGTCACACGCACGCTGCTGCCAAGCTTAAAAGCTACAGTCATTCCAGTCGGTGGTCTTTGACGGGTATTCTGTAACACTAGTCGTACCACGGAGTGAAAGGGGAATCCGGAAGGCGTCGTGACTCGTGTTTCATCCCTTCGGAGAGTCCGGTTAAATGAACCGTGTCTGTGTAAGAGTGCCGGATGGTGAGCGCAGGGAGGGGACGCAGGTGGCCATGGGAATGGGGAGTCTTTGTCTTTTCTACAGTTAAAGCCTGTTCTCTGTTTGCCCAGCTGGCTTTGGCCACGGTGTGATTTGGTTATGTGTGTTAATAGGTAACATGCATCCATACACGAGTGTGTGTGTTTCTGACCCTCATCGCAGAGTTGCAGCCTTACCCCGTGGTTAAGTTGTGGGTGGCATCGTGGATTGTACTTCTTTGTCATCGGAAGGTTACCAGTTTGAGTCCCGCCCTCGACAGAATAGTCACATTTCTGTTGGGCCCCTGAGCGTGGCCCTTGCACTCCTGAAATGCTCCTGGGATGCCAGAAAAATGGCCTGGCCCTGTGATTGGACCCTAAGCTCTACTCTCAGTGTGTGTGTGTGTGTCTGTGTCAAAGGAGAACAAGATGGGATATGCAAAAAGAAGCATTCCAGTGTACCTCTACTTGAGCAAATAAAGCATCATTTCACCATGTTATTCACTGGGAATGCTTACCCTAAAGGCAGATCTTGCCAATCAGCTCAGCTTTGCCGCTGATTATTGGTGAGTGCCTTTCCGCCTCCTCTCCGTGGAATCTGTGGCAGTAAAGGAGTTACTCCTGCTAACTGTCCAGGGCAATAACTTCTGCCACTGTTAGTCTGACACCTGGGTATCTGATTGCGGCCATAAGCGGGAGGGAACCAGCTCTCGCGTGAAATGCACACCTTCGCCCACCTTTCCCTGCCCCCTCCCATCACTCGGACCGACACGCTGGCCGTGTGCGTCTCTCCGTTTACTGTCCCAGGGCACGGATCTCCTTTTCGGCTCCGGCTGTCACTCGCTTTTGCTGCAAATACCGCAGACATTAACTGACAGCCTATACCCAACAGAGGAAATGCAATAGAGCAGCAATTTTAAAAGGTTAATTAAAATTGGTGTACCATATTGACGCCATGCAAGTTAAAAGGTGAAAGTTAAGAAAAGCAGAAGGAAATTATAATGAAAACGGTCCCTCAACTGAATTCCCTTAATCACTGAACGTTCCTTTTCTATTAATTGAAGATAATTATAGGGCTTTAATTTTCTAATGTAGGTTGCATGAAAAAAAATCATTACCAATGCCTTGGGTTATGGAGTGATGCAAATTAAGACTTAGATATGAGTTTATATCTTAGTCAAACTGGTTGGATGAGGAGCAGGCATTCAGGGTGGTTGAAGATCCAATGTAACATTCTGCCTGCTGGAAAATAAAACAGAATAAGCCATTCTGCAACTGAATAATGATTATAGGCTAAAATTGTGTCAGTTTTACAAATTGAATGGCGTCAGCAAAATACATTTGTTGTTATTTATTTATTTATTTTCTCCAAGATTAATTACTTGTTAATTGTCTGAACATGCTGTTGGTATTCATGCTCCATTTGCCATTAACTTCTGAATTGACTTACTGGAGGTGGCCAGTAGGGGTCAGTAGCATAGGTCGAACACCTCATTTACCAGAGAACTGACAACAGTGGACACAGGGCCTAACTATGCTGACAGAGGATATGGAAAAGTACGAGACCACAAGGCAAAATGTTAATCTTTCTGTTACAAGCACCCAAGAAAACGCCCTAACACCTGATTTGATTTCCACCTGTCTCTCATAGCTCATGCTTGCTAACAATGGAAACTGATGGTTGTTTTACTTTATCTTGGGCTGGACACATGCCGTAATTTCTTTTCGGACACTGGCATGTTTACCGAGCCCTTTGTATTCTGTTTAACATGATTATCTCTGTGCTCCCCCCCTCCCTGTAGTTCACTGAAATTTTATTTAGATTTTCCTTTTTAACAATCTCTTTTCATCCATGTCTATAACTGTGGGCATATTGAATTAGTTCTGCCTTGTGGATAATTTTGTACAACAGTGTGCCAAATTATCCCTCTTTACCCTTTGTAGGTTCCGGAGCCCCTCCCCTGGCCCCAGTACACACACAGAGGGAGGGGGGCAGTAATTATTCTGGTAAAAAACTCTGTTGTGACTGAATAGGCTTTGAGCACCATCGGCTGCGACATAGAGGAAACCCCCCGTCCCACTGCCCCTGCCGCCAACTCTGTTATGGCTTCAAACCTGCTGGGACAGCCTGCTCTTTTCCTGGGACTCTGGAGAGAAGTCTCGTCCACTGAACTTATCAGCCGATAACCAAGACAGATGGGCGTCTTTTACCTGTGACATTTATATCTGAGGAACAGTGTTTCTGGGACATTTTCTGACGTTCTGCAACGAATGTTCTCACGGCTAAAACAACAGGAAATAAAACTTTGGCATTTTGCTTCTAGGGAAAGTAAAAGAACTACAGTCAGTTGCAGCATAGTAAAAGCCATTCTGAAGATCAATTAACAGACAATTAAGGCGAGGAATTTAGTTTTAATGTGGAGCGCACTCTATTTTCAATGTTTTTCACATTTTTTACTCAGCCTCTTCGTTGATGTCCATTCCGAAGCATATTTTGCAGCATATAAATGTAGCAGAAGGTAATGCCTGATCTTCTCCATGACCTGATTGATGTCATACTCAAAGTAGGAAAAGCTGTGAGTATTAGCCTGGTGTTGCTACAGCAGACGGGATAATTAGGTCATGGTTCGGTTGCAGTGTCGTACCATTTAATCACGCGCTCAGAAGCAATTTCACTGAGCAGCATGGCATTTTCAACATGACCGGGCTCCACCGGAGGCCGCCGTCCACAGACGGGCCCCCTCACGCCCCGATTGAGTCCGGCCTGCTTGCCTCGAAGGCACACCTGGTATTGCTGGTCGTCCGCCTCAGGCTGTGTCCTACCCTCCCCTCCTGGTCTGATGAAAAGGAGTTTAGGAAACACTAGTGGGAAACTTAACTTTTGCAACGTAGTATCATCAGATTTTATTGCATTTTTTTGGTTGGTTGGTTCTATCTATCCATTTTCTATACCCACTTGTCCTATGCAGAGATGTGGAGCCTATCCCAGAAGCAAGGCAGGGGAGAAATAACGCAGGATGGGGCACCAACCCATCAAAGGGTACATTTGCGGAATTCGGCAACAGTGGTTCACTTTAGTACCAGAGAACCTACTGGAAAGCCCATGCCAACATGGAGAGTGCATGCAAACTCCATACATGTAGAGCTGGGGCACAGAATCAAGCCTGGGTCCCTGAGGTGGAAGAAAGCAGCACTAACCACTGCGCCACCACCGGATGGATAAAACTGCATCCCCCCCCCCCAAACACATTTGCCTGCAAGATGGTGGCCACTCATCCAGTTCCTTCAGCACCACTCTGCCAGTTTCCCAAAGCAGCATCCTGATAAGACTGTTCGCAGTTCTTGGGAGGTGGTGTTTGGATCCCAGGGGCGGGGTTTACCTCGCTGGGTTTACCTCATCCTCCCAGCTGCTCTGCCATTTGTCGAAAGTTGCCCAAACCAAGCTAGGTTATAGGCCTATATCGGACTCATGCAGAGTGCTGAGATAAACCGCGAGACGGAAGCAGTGTGTATGGGACAAGCATTGGCGGGAAGCGGCTAATCCACGTTCGCCCGCCACCGGGTGCCTCCATCTGTCTGCTGCCTCCATTCTCTTTTACCTTGACCCTTGACCCCGCTGGTTGGCCCGCTTCCACCGGCTCGTGCTTTAAATGCGGTAGCGTCACCCACGTGCTCCCCGCTGCCGGTGAGTCGTCCCACCCGGATTCTGTCCGGGACACGTGAGCCTCTCGGAAAGAGCTTTATCTCGCCGCTTCTAATTGAACGGCAGCATGAAGAGAGAGAGAGAACCCTCGCCGACGGCCGTATCGCAAGGAGACGGGAAAATCAAATTAAAGACCTTCACCTTGGCGTGCTGTTGCCGGGATAATGGAGTGTGCGTGTGCTCGCTCGGAGCGGATGTGCAGATGAGAGCTGTGTAAAGAGCAATATCCACATTGTATTGTGGAAACTCCATGGAGTCTATGAAGGCCGCCCAAAGCTGCGGACGCGAGAGCACAACGCCGTAATTAGACTCCAGTGGCACAAATGTGCTCAGCATGAAGAATAAGCGGGGGGGGGCAGAGGACAGACATTAGTCGTCCAAATCAATAGGCGAATCCTGAACAAATAGCAACATCCTTTTGCCATAAATGTGTACGTATTGTATTTAATAAGGAACCTGATTTGAGGAGGTATTTAAACTTGCACATCTAGTTGGACTTGTACAAACTACTCATTTTGTTAATTCCAATTAACTGACTGTGGTTGTGGTCTGTACTGATTGCTCATATTGCTCATCCTTACATTAATTTTTTTTAATCCTTCCTAATTTGTTGTTTGTGAACGTACGTACTTACACTGCCAAGACAAATTCCTCGTACATGTTGTTGTACCTGGCCAATAAAAGCACTTCTGATTCTGATCACCTTCCTCAAGTCCATGGTCAGCAGGCCTTTACTGGACTACCTGGCCCTTTTTGTGGTCGTGGTGTTCGTGTGGGTTGGGAGAGGGAGGAGTTCTAGCGAGTTCACAGCTCCATGAGAGAGAGCGAGAGAGAGCAGGGGAAGCTGGGTATTAAATCACGGCGTCCAGTGCATTGTTAAGCTGGTATGCAGCGAAACCCAGGCCGGCCCCCTTTGGAGGAAGGCCCCATGTAATTTTTTTGCTGAATAGGCATATCATGAATTTAACTGGGGAACCTTCTGTGAAGCGGGGGGCTCCGGCACAGTGCTTCATCAAAGTCAGTGCGCTATATTAAACAGATCTGCACGGCCTTATGGAAAATACGTCGGAGCAGGGAGGGAATTCTTAGCTGGGAAACAAAAATTAGCAGTCAGGCTAAGAGATTTTTATTTTTTTGCAGTATACGTTTTTCTTACAGGAGGGTCTTGCACATCATGGTGGGGGGAGGGGGGGCTTGCACCGCTGTCACACAGTTGGAGTCACTAACTAAGCGGTAGGGTTGTTGTGGTTGGCCATGTGGCCCCAAGGCGGAGCGGTTGAGCACAGTCCAGCATGCTGTCCTGTGTGCTAAGAGAAGGTTAGCGAGCGTGAGGAAGGACAGGGCCCTCCAGATGGGTGCAACATGTGCCGAGTGATATTACCACAGTGGATTTGATGGGGGGGGGGGTGGCTTTCTGTGGGTCACGGGGCATCCGTAAAAAGCATTATCGCCTCATAATGCGGTAAGCCTCGAAGCGGGACCACTTGCCGTAAAGCGTCACTAACGCATTGCGGGAGGACTCGTTAATCTGTCGTGAGGGGGGGGGTCGCAATGAAGGAGTATCTTTATCATGTGGGGGGGGGGGTGTTGAAGCACTGTAATAGTGTTTCTGAGGTGCTGATGCCCGTTGATGTTTCAGTGGCCGGGCCGTGGCTCGATGGCCTTTTCCCGGGGCACGGCAGACGGCCCCGACGGCTGTCGATGCCGAGTTGCCAGGGAAACACCTCGGTTGCCGCCGGAGACGGCCACTCACGCTCTCTCATCCGCAAGCCCCCATGCTTCAATTAAGCGTGCCGCTGTTGGCAATTAGACCCGAAGTGTGGAGTTCAGAGAAGGCCAGGTTTTAATCTAGTCCCCAATTAAGTCATGTCAAACAGTCATGTTGTTAAAAAATGCTGAGCTGTGTGTGGTGAGGTAAAGAGTGGGGCAAATGGGCTGGGGGGAGCCGGGGGGGGTCACATGGGCCATGGCAGAAAGAACTTCTACAGGAACTGGACGCACCAACCACACCCTCCTGCTCAGCGGGAACGGGTGCCTGTGAGGACTGCTCTATATTTTACATGTGATGCATGATGGGTAAACAGCCCTACTTGTGTTATTAACCAAAGTACATATAATGCCCCTCCCATACTGACAGAAATATATTCCGGCAAAAGGGAGGCAGTCTGTCACAGAATGTTATTACTGAAATGGCACAGATAATGATTCTGGTAGACTCTTCTACCAAGCTATTTATGTTGGAGGAGACTGACTTGCATATTGAATTTAATCAAATATGTGTAAGCGCTACATTAAAATCAATAGAGCCATTTAAACAGCATTATCATTAAAGGCGTTTGTGTGGAAAGTCCCCAACAGCGTTCAAGATGATCTTCTGCCGCGCCTGTGGCTTAAACTAACATCATTTACCGCACCGTCACCCCCCGCCTGGGAGGTATTACCTCACCGGCCTATCCCCCCTGGCATACAGTACATCTACACACACACCTGAGTTTGCACCATCAGAGAATTTCCAAAGTGCACCAGACTGGCAGAGAAGATCCCACCTTCCCAAATTTTTTTCAAACCACTTTGTAGCAGGAAGCAGGTGTTTTTTTTTTCACTTTTCTTGCTGCAGTGATGGTGATTAGGGTCGAGAGATGTTGGAAATGGATTTCGGCTTACGAGAATAATTAGCCACCTTTGCCACACAGCCACCCGATCTGTGCTGCCGGATCGCCTTACATCATTACGTCCGCACTTCCACTGCAAGCCTTGTTATCAGGGAGGCGAAACGCAAACAGCATCTCCTCTTTGGTAGAAGACGCAACGGGGCCACTGCTCTGTGTGACATCTTACTGGTAAACATCCGAAAATCTCATCTCTTCCAGTAAAGGTCCTCTATGTGCTGGAAACATCAGCTTTAGTTAGCTCAGCCTACACTGTCTTGGTTCCCAAGGCATGCAGGGTAATCAGGTCTGTCGTGTTCCTGTTGCTTTGCCCTTATGCGATGTGGCAAGCTAGTTATTTTGTGGGGGGGAGGGTGTGAGGTGGGGGTGGTGGTTAGCAATATGGGCTTGTATGCTATTAGCACCATGGTCTGGCCTCTGAAGGTAGATGTGTTCCCACCATGGTCCTTATTACTCTCTGACCAACAGCAGATATGAGTTGCCACCCCAAATCAGTGGGTGGTAAGATGTGACCTGGGACCCTCATGAGGACGGAGAACATTTGTGCCGAAAGTTTTCCCTGAAAGGATGGGCAAGGACGGACACTGGGGGGTCAGGGGGGCTTGCAGGTGAACTGATTAAAGGTGCCTGGTAGCAGTTAGACACAGCAAGAGGTGCAATAAAATGATAAAAGCAATATAGCAGATAGCTGACTATCCTGCTGCTGTGGAAGGTCGAGGCAAAGAAACGTGGGAGTGTCATAATGTTTTTAGGACTTTTATTTTTGCACATTCTTGTATGATGCTGTCGTGTGTGTGTGCCTTTGCGGTTAGTTTGTTTTTGCCGGGTGAAGATTATCGTACAGCGCAACACACACAAACATGCAGATGCATGGTTAGCAGATATTTAGAAAAAATATTGTTATTGAATTTGGTGTCTTGACAGATTTATAGATTTGAGGACTGATTTGAGGATGACTGTTACACTGTTTTGTATGTATATCAACCTCCAGCACAGTAAAAGACTGTAAACCTGCAGGTCTATACATTATGCACGTTTTAAACACTTTATGTGCTGAGATTATGCTTTCTTTTTTATCGTTGTATCAATTTCCTTCTTTTTATTGCTTCATCATGCAGTTAAATTAATTTATTGAACGAATAACTTATTTACATTAATATTTTAGATGACCGGATCAGCAGGATGAATTTGAAGGATGGATTGCTGATTGCTGGGATGTTTAGGTAAAACGCGACAATGATTTATTGGCACGTGTCTTCTCCTTCTGGGGGTGATGTCGTCTGCCTGTCTGTCATGGCGTAGCTGCTGTTACCCACCTGTGGCGAACTGTGGAGATGGACCTGACGAGCCCCCCCCCCCCCACCCCCCACGCTGCTGGAGCCAGATGAGGCCTTCTGCTCTATCCACACCCTCCAGATGGACATCACACTGGTGGGTGCAGCCTCCTGCCTGCGGGCTCCCTGGGGTTGGATGCTGGAGAGAAGCAAAGCCAGGGTGCCTGGGACGCCCTGGGGGGGGGGGGGGGGGGGGGGG
>JAODLC010000002.1:4453835-4487540 GCA_026781145.1 Hippopotamyrus pictus
GGGGTCAAACTCGACATAACTTTACATTAAATGAATGTAACAGGTATAAAGTTGTCTGATGAATGTGAGAATGTATATCCCAGTCTCCGGGCATTGCTGGGGTTTCCAGTATGGGAATCTGAGAGTGATATATTGCGCATGATGTTGTCAGGAGTTCCACGTTGTAGACAGCAGAGACAGATGATCCATCTCCGCCCCTCCCCCCTCCCCCTCCCACAACTCTTCTTCAGCAACCTGGGGAGGTACTGAAGAGGGATGAGTCTATTAACGCATTATCTAGCTTCATGATTGGTTGTCTTTCGCCTAAGACTTCCAGTTTTGCAGGGGTACACCAAGTTCTGTAAGTTTAAAAGAACAAGCAGTATTTCCTCAAATTCGACTTTGATCTACTTTACTGCTATTAATAACATTTGATACAGATTCAATTTGTTAGATGACCTGTTTTCTGTTCGGCTTGCTCAGTTTTGTTTGTTTGCATACATGAATGAGTTTGTTCTCGTGAGCGATGGGCTGGAAACTGCACCTTCACTCATATAAGCATATCTTAACGGTACTTAAGAGGATGCTAGTTTTTCCCGTCATGCTGTAATATCTATTTATTTCAATGATAAGGTCTGTGGGGAAATTTATTTCGTTTTTAGTATCGTATTGCGCTCGAGTTCAGTATTTCCCAGTGGATCCTCTAATACCATCAACAAGATGAGACCTGGCACGAGATGGAACTAATGATGTCGCTGGTGTTTGATGAGTCCCTTGTCACTTTGATTATCACTGGTATAAACCCTAACTCCGCTTCCTGATCAGTGTGCACCTCCTGCTCTCTGTTTCTCGCTCGGAGTTTTCAAGTGCAGCCCCGACTTTTTTGATTTTCTACTTTTTTTTCGTAACCTCATCAAATTTGCGGCTTGAAACCTAGAATGACTTTTTAAAGTGTGATTCCCTCCCCCTGCTGTACATGCGGCATCGTGCCTCAGTAGAGTTTGCTCGTCTGATGAGGTTTCCTAATGGAGCATGAACTTCCTTGCACCTACACAGATTGTTTCCTGTACCTCACAGTGATTCGTTGTCTTTTTACCCCCCAAAAAATGTACTATGTAGTGTAAGTTACTGAAAAACTGTTATTTGGAATTTCATAGAAAATGTTTTTTTGAGCCCAAACAAGAATTTCTGATTAAAATGCCATTCATACATGAATAGTGTCCTACAATGAGGCTTTTCTTTAAATTAAAGTGTCGTTACATGTATACAATGCTAGATGTAATAAGCTAGAACACTTAAAAAATTCCAAACATGCATGTTATTCTTATAATAATAATAATAATAATAATAATAATAATAATAATAATAATAATAATTGGGAGCAGCATGATGGCTCAATGAATCCTGTTCCCTTCTCGTCAGGGTTACTGGTATGAATCCTGTGTGTGTGTGTGTGTTATGCTGCCTGTGATAGGCTTCAGGTGACCCTGACCTAAATAAGCATTTAGAAGATGCATGGATGGTTTCTTTTATTGCTAAATTGTAGGCAAAGCTGCTTTTTATAAATCAGATTATCTCCTCTTTTTTTCCGCAATCAGGGGTTTGAATAGACGCAGAATTGCAGTGCATTAGGCTCCATGTGGAAGGAGCTCCAGCTGAAATGAGCTAAATGTCGCCACATTCACTTGCTGTCTCACAACTGCAGTCTTCTCCAAGCTTGATTAAACCGGTGAAATCAAGTCCTTGAAAGAGACGGGTTTTGCTGACATGCTGATCTCTTAATTGCTTAATTGAAATCGTAATTAAATTACCAACTCAGCACTGTGGGTGGTATGGTGGCTCTGTGGATGGTGTTGTTGCGTCACACCCACAACTCAGGTCTTGAGCTCCAGCCTCTCTGTGTATGTGTGGCGTTTACTCATCCTTCCCGTGTTGTGTGAGGTTCCTCTGTTGGCTGTGCTGCCAGGGAAACATGACCAGGATCCCAGGTAAAAATCGTACACTTCTCAACAGCCATCTTGAAAATCTGCTTGCACTTTTTATAGACAGTCCTACTGCTTTACCAGCCATTGTACAGTCTCTCAATGGGAGAAAAAAATGAAATAAATATGAATGATTATCATCATTCGTATGTGCTGATCTGACCTTTGCTCCTTCGTGCAAACCCCCCCACCCCCTGAGCAGCAGTGACGTAGGTCAGTAAGCCAGCCTCACAGACCCCTCTGTGTGCTCATGCATGCACTCGCTTCATTTCACTCTCTTTGGGTTACCCCTCTCAGTGTGGAGCTCCTGGACTCGGCAGCTCTGTCAGGGGGACAAAAGGACACTTCGTAGCTAAAGGTCCAGTAAATACTGTGGCCAGTCTCCTGTGAGCCGTGATACTGTGCTTAGAACATCACAGGGGAGGAAGAGAGGCAGGGCTGGAGGGGTACAGATTGATGGAAATCCTGTGTATTTCATTAAGTGGGATGTCAAGGCACAGGATTGTCGCGAAGGGTCTCGCTATCAACTGCAAGTCATCACACTCACGGTCAGCTTTATTGAAAGATGGTATAAAAGATGGCATCGTGCTTTGGGGAGAGGCTGACTTTACCACTTTACTATTAACTATGCGAGGGTATCACAACACCACAAGGTCTTACTGTCTTAAGTCCAACTCACTGTTTGGGGTTATTGTGTGGTTACCTGCCCCAGTTTCATGCAGAGATCGACATTTCAGGTGAAAAAGTAAAAATCCAGACCACGATTTTGTTTCAACCAACTAGTTGCATAATCTGTGACTGTGACTCTTTAAGCTCAACTGCTTGGTTGAAACAAAATCTTGGTCTGGATTTTTACTGTCTGGACCTGAAATGTTCACCTCTTGTTTTATGGCATTGTGTAAGGAGTCACAGTCTGACGTGCAGTAGCAGCAAAATGATTTTTGGTGAAACGTGTGTCCCTTGTGCTCTGTGCTTCCTGTTATAGGCATAATCCTGTATGGCAGGGTTCTTCAAATCTGGACCTCGATTCCAAATCCAGGCCTTGTTTTCAGTTCTCCCAGGTAGTTGGTTTAATAATTCCTTATTCTGATTGGTCAGAGGCTTCACACCTGACTGACAGGTAAAGGAAGGCTAGGAAACCAGCAGTGGTCGGACCTTGAGGACCGGGATTTTAATAACCCTGCTGTATGGGGTAGAATGATTGGAATTTATATGGTTACAAATGATATTAAGCTCCATTTTAGAATTTTAGGCAAATTGGAAAACCATTAAAGGCACTAATACAAAAACAAGGGCGAAAAGTTAACTCATTCATGTGGATGGCCATGCTGGTTAAGGGGTTTACAACAAAAGGAAATATTTTGGGGAAGTGTCAGAGCGGTTTCGCTTAATTGTTTGGATTCTGAATGGCAGGCACGACTATTCAGAATACAAGCCCTTAACGAACTATTCAAGGAAAGCGGTGGGGTTTTGTGGTAAGGAGGCGCAGGGTAAAAAAGTGTCTGACAAAGTACGAAAATATAAGATTTGCGTCGAAGCATAAAGGTGATGTCGGAGTAAAGTTAATTATAGCCGAGCCGGTGTCGGAGCCGCTTCAGTCTGTCCTCCAATCTAAAGTTCCGTCACTCTGTAAAAGTTGAGCTCATTAAAGTGGCTCTTGATCCGAGCTTCTCGGATCAAGTTGACCCCCATGGGTAAGTCGTCCTGTCGCAGTCGCGCATTTCTAAAAATCTTTTTTATCAGTGGTTTTTTAATTGTTGTTGTGAGATGAGCTCTTATATGGTGACTTCTAGCATTTTAATTACAACCGCTCCCGGAGGTGAGCGCTTGGGCTGGCCGATGTAAGTGCAGTGAACTTTATATAACACTGCAGGAAACGTGGTCCCGCAGTTGGAGGTATGATCGTCGTCACGCCAATTAACTATAATCCAGTTTGTAGACAAAAAAAATGCGATTTTTATTGCCTTCATTTTTTTGCCCGTGTCATCAAAAATTAAAATGCAAATGGCGCTTTAAAACTAGTTACTGTAATTGTATGGTAACTGAAAATTAATTTATGAATTAAAATTACATTTGCGATTGGTCCAATATATATAAACTATAAGTCGAGAGGCTTTAAGCTTAATGCAAAACCGGCATCTGCAAAGCTGCTCTTTCTACATTAATTCCAAATCGATTGAAAAATTCCGTTTAACGACTTGGGTGGGTAGTTATACACGACCACCCGCACGCAAAACAGGTGGGCTTGTCAAATGGGGACCGCGTCAGCTTTGCCGGTACGATTTAAACGTTTAGTGCTTGTAAATAAAATAAAAAACGAAGCTTGTTTGATTTGTTTGCAGTCCGACTAAAATACCTACGATCCCCTGACCACCTGCTTGGGCTGGTGCACGGAAAGGGAATCACTCGGCGGCTAATTAAAGCGGTTTACTAACGGGCCTTTAGTGCTGAAGCCGCCCCGGGCTGTTCTTTCAAACGGCGATCAGGAGATGCAGGAACATGACAGTTGGCAAGGAATCTTAAATACTGTTTTGCTCCCCTGTGGAAGAAACAAAGAAATAAACAGAGCTTCATATCTGAAAGGGAGATCATGTCTAAAAATATTTCAGTTTTAATTAGAGCAGTGATGACCTCAGGCTCATTTGGGGTTAAACCCAACCCAAATCTGGCCCAAATTTTGATATGTGCTGGTACTCTGTGTGTGCTGTCTCTGGGAGGCCTACTAATGTACTTAATCGTGTTTGCCATCCTTCTGTCCCTGCATGGTAGAATAATTACCTTCCTTTGCAACTGCAGAATAAAAAGAAAATTATTTTATTCAGCGGTGTTTGGTTAAAATGTTTTTTAGCCCCCCTAAATAAATGTACAGTAATTTGTTTAAATAATGTGGGCCATTTCCATCGCACCCCTATAATAAAGGCTTTACCTCCCCCCTTCATAAATCTCAATTGACGCTCCTGGTTTTATTCCTTCAAAAAATGTTTTTTTTTTTTGGTTCAATTTTTTCCGCCATATTGTATTCACTCGTGGTGGTGTTTGGACTCTAAATCTTAGTAGATATGAGGCTAGCATGCTACCCCCTGAGCCACCAATACTGTAAACAAATATAACAAAAATAATCAGGCTGTCCGAGTGCTACGCCTGCTGCTGTTGGTGTGATCCAGGGCCATTGCTGGGGACACGGGTAGGTTTTCCTGGGCCCTCAACTGGAGGGGGCCCAATTTACCAAGGGGGAAACCCCCTAGTCAACAGGGTGTCTCCAGCTGTCTTTTTTTCCGGGCCCCTACAGTGAATACTACTGCCTACCTTACTAATTCATCCATTACTACTCCCGTGACTATTAATTTGCTGTTAAAGTTGCGTCTCCAGTTCCTACTGCTCTTACTAACTGCTAGTACTCTTCTGGCTGCCGCCTTTTCTCCCACCTCTGCTGCTAACGCTTTGTACCGCTGCTATTGTGGACAGTTAATCTGCTCCCACTTTTACTGTGACTACCGCTAATTTGCCGGTAATGCCTCTGCTGTGACGCCCCCTCTTATAGCCGCTGTGATTAACCCCTGCTGCTGTCTCCTACCCCTCCCCAGCATATACGCTCGGGCTTGTTTTGAGCCAAGTACTCTTGTGTTGCATGGGGGTAGAAACCCTCCCAGAATGCCCTACTGTGTGTAGGCCACCTCAGATGCATTCTGTCAGCCACAGGGGGCAAATCAGTGTCCTGCATAAATGAAGTGTATCAAATGTGTGGCTTATTCAGCTCTCACCCCGCCTCGGCCTTCAGAGGCTGGTCCCGTCTCATCGGCTGCGGCCGGCATCTTAAATGGTGGTACGGAGTCCCACTCACTTTTTGATTCCAGCCAATCCCTTATTTTACAAATCACAAAAAAAGTGATTTTTGAAGCATATTATCAAGGAAGACATTACAGCAGAGCTATTTTAGAATGATGTCATAGTATTTGGAATGTCACCAGGGATGTTTATGAAAGGGGTCTCCCCTGTGTGTGTGTGTGAGAGAGAGGGGGGGGGGGGGCTCAGCCTCATGTGAGCGATGGTGAAAGGAGCAGCCTTTCGTTGGGACACGGCTGCGCATCAGCCCAGCTTCGGCGATTTAAGCCGCGCCATAAATCTTCACTATAAATCCATCGGTGTGTCTGTTCCAGCTCATTTTGCTTTGCTGTCACTGTGTGCTGGCACGGCTGGCACTCTGCTGCTTCCAGTTCCCTTCCGTCTTTTTTTTCTCCCCCTCTGCAGAAACACTCTTTTCAAATCATTAATAATTGCTCAACACCAAGTACAGGAAGTACAAGCACCAGGGCACTCTGAAGCTCAGATGCATTCTGCGGGTTTTATCAGCTATGCACTCCAGCCTTCCCACACAGATCTCCCAGCGCCATCACCCCCCTAAAAACGCATCAGAAACACCATCCGCCTGCCTGCTCACCCGTCCTCCCTGGCAGCAAAAACTTGCCCTGTTTATTTCCGCTGACAATTAGGCTTTCTTACTGGAGGTGAACGGTGAGAACCTGTGAGTGTGAGACACAATTCATTTGTTGCGGGGCTGTTCCGTATTAAAAAGCTATGTGCTAATAATCCAGAGTGCCAGGACCCATTTGCCTGTCCATTTGGGCTGCTGTGCCTGCCCTTCGCCAGCCCTAACTTCTGCTTACTGCCTACATTTGCTGAATTTTATTTTCAGTGTGGTGGAGGGAAACTGACTGCCTGCCGGCTTAATCGCGATCAGCGTTCCTCATTTTAACGTACGATTTTTTTTTTCCCATTAACATTTGTCCAGCGTGGGGTCACGGTGTGTCTGGAGCCTATCCCAGGAAGCACAGGACATGAAGCGGCATGGCGGGCCTGTCCATCGGGGGAGCACACTATAGGAAGACTGGTCATCTGTTCACCTAGCCGCTAGTTTCTGGCCTGTCGGCAGAATGCTGTGGATGATATATAACATGAAAAAAGGTCAATCAGAGTTACGGCCTGACTGTAACCCGGCATTTCACATTTAGAGGTTTTAGCAAAATGTTTCTGACATGGCGGTTTATTAACAGGAGGTTGACGGGTGAGGTTGAGAGGTACATGTGATGCATTCATGCTGCTATACCAGTGCAGAGTCTTCCGCAGTTTAATATGCGGTTAAAGGTGCAGCGTAATATGTGGCCTGCCTGCCCTGATCCTGTCCTATACAGATATTAGGTCAGAGAGTGGCGTCTTTATAACCTGAGTGCACACGTGGCTCCCATCTTGGTGTAGCTCTGGGATTTTGTTTATCAGGCCACTGGAGTATCCTCCTGCCTGCCACCTGCGTGTATGGCAGCAGGGGGCGCCACAATGGGAGGGGATAGCGATGGCCAGTCTAGCCGTGGCCCCCCGCTGGCGTCTCCCTTCCAGGAGGGCGGGTGCAGGTGGGATCCGCCGCGCCTCCGCGCCCCCCCCCCATCTCACTCTTGTCTAAAATTGTGAGCGGAGCAGCTGGTAATTGAAGATCATTGTCTCTGCCCCAGTCCCGAGGATTGGCAATTTCTTTACGAGCGCTCATCTGTGCCGATGTTTTTCAGCTATCTAGCCAATTCTGCACCCCATTTTTTTCTGTTGCTTTTTTTCTCATAAACCCCAAAAGCCTTTTGAAAATGGATTTTCATTTAAAGAAGCATAGGCATTGCTTATTTTCCTCAGTCTCTCCTCCTGGTCCCATTCTTCCCTTTTTTACTGACCTGGATTTTCCCTCTGGACAGTCTGTGTCCTCATCAATCAGCCGCTCATTGCTGGGAATTTCCAGCATAAATCATAACCTTGGGATTTTTTTTTCCTTTTGTTAGTATTTCTGGAAGGGAGAATCCTCTTGTCTCATTGTTAAGTATCTGAAATGATGTCTGTTGGCAGGATCAGAAATTAAACTGAAAGATAACTTCAAAACCTCTTACAGTAGATATAAACTCTAACAAACTAATCTCGCATTGTTCTTAAATAAAAAATTTTAAATGTTTGTTATAAATGGTCATTGGCAAATGTCCCAAATGATTAAAGGCAAATGCCGTATAACTCTAAACTATTTATCGTTTAAGTCTTAATCTTTTTTATACTGAAATATAATAAAATTGTGCTAAATAGTTGCTATTGTTATTGCTGGTCTATTTCTTGTTAACAATTTTCACAATTCTTTCTCTGATGGGTCATGCCCGTTTCGAAGCGGGTCCACATGCTGTGTGTCAGGAGTCCAGCATTTGGCTGTAGTTTTGTGTAGCTTAAATAATGGTGCCAAATATTTAAGACCCAAGAAGGCAGACGAAATCCACGGTTGTGACATGTTTGCAGGAAGATGATTCAGAGATTCTTAAAGAGGTGGAAAAGCAATTCTTAAGTTTGAAATGACAGATCCAGGCAATAAGCAGGACAGAAAATCTTTCCCGATCTGGCATCCTGAGGTTTCAGCCTGATACAGCTATTGTCCTTTCATGGGAAGAGATGGAACAGAAATACTGTTTTACCAGTAATTAAAGGTAGTAAAATCCCCAATGATGCTTCCGATGACATGTTTACATTTTCACCTGAAAGAGAAGAAAATGTTGAGGGCATTTCTGCTAGTTTGCTATATTTATATATATTTTTCTTGCCTGCCAGAAGGACTGTGTTTGTGCGTCTTGGTAATTATGTGTGTGTGTGTCTGTGCGTATTAATAATGTAAAGGCCCTATAGCCAAAACCCTACAGTGGCTTAAAAATGACATGTCTCTGCAAGCCAAACCCTGAGAAATTAGCTTGTCTTTACTCTCCTCTGTTATTGATCACCAGGCTTTTTTCTCTATTTCCAACGAAACCGGCAAGACAGACTTAATTACTCAGAAAAGAGCTGCGGTGATTGCGAGTCACGTTCGCGGCCCGTCTCATCGCCCACGAGCGGAGCGGAAGGGCTGGATTGTGGTGGCTCCTGCTTTGGAGGGGCACCGACATCGGGGGCACTGGCTTTTCGGTACGGGGCCGTAATGGTGCCTGCATACTGTGTTAGTTTCTCAAACCAGGCCATTTTCAGTCACGAATCCCTTTACTGTGGCCCCGAGCGGCGTGCGCCCTGTGCGACTGACCTGGCGACCGGCCCGGTGGCTTATTGGGTCCCAGGTGGAGATGGCAATCCCGGAGTGGGTCGCCTCGGTTGGCCGTGCGCGGTAACGCGGGAGGGGAGGGTCGGAAGCTCCATGACGCGGCGCCTCTGAGCTACAGGCTTGTGAGCCGCTCCCCCCGCCTTCAGACCTCCCGAGCACGAGGCCAAACAGAACCTCCGGATTGAGGCGTGTGGAGCGGACATGTCAGAACGACACGCGGTGTGTTACACTTGTCCCTTGCAGGCAGGTGGGAAGCAGGCCACACACAGGCTTTGGGTAAATAACCACAGCAGGCAGCCCGTGTCTTGGCTAGGGCTCCTATCCATCTCGGCCCTTCCTGGGGGCACTCGCTGTCTCTCTCTGTCTGTCTCTCTCTCTCTCTCTCTCTCTTGGCTGATGACCACACCTGATCTTGTTGTGACATTCACTATGTTTAGCGTATTTCAAATTTGAGTCTGCTGTCAGCTTGGGTTTGGCTGAAATCAGCCCAGCGTCGGCCCAGTCCCGCTACACCGGTCGCCATTTGAGCGAAGCTGTCCAGCACTTTGAAAGGTAACCCTCCTACCCACTCCTTGTGGTAGCCTTCATGTATCACAAATGATAATTTCTGCTCAAAACATCATACCTGGACTACGGCATTTACAACGCTGAAGGGGGGAGTGTTTGGTTTCTGTGCGTCTGACAGTCACCGGGAGCCCGCTGTCTGATTTGGTGACGCTCTCGCTACTGTTTAAAGGCGCCATAGGTGCTGGGGCCCTTGTATAGAGATCAGCCTCCAGCAGGCCGAGGATCTTCTGGGGTTGATGTAACTCTGGTGTCGCCGTTCCCATTTCCTGTCTGGCCACATGGCCGTGGTGATCAGCGGCTGTGTGACCGTGAGGAGCACATTGGCTGAGTATGTGAGAGAGGCCTGCGACGTCCTGCGGAACATTCCGGGGGTGGAAGCCACTGCATTTTTTTTTTTTCCACGGTCCCACACCTTTCGCAGCGTCAGTGATTTCTGCTGACATGTTTCACCTACGCTTGAATGTTCGCTGCTGCTTTTCGGGACGTGACAGTTGGTCTGTGGCCACTGCGGGCAGGTGCATCGTGGGTGGGGGCGGGGGTGGGGGGGGCTTATGGGCGTACCGGACGTGAATACGTGGTCACAGGAGATGGATAGGCTTCTGGCCGTAAGAGGATAGGGTTAGGAGGTCTCAGATCATTCCTCTGTAATCTAAATCCTCTGTATATCTTCCGCTATAGTGGACTCAAGTAACTATTAGTATGTAAAGTCTGGGAAAATTCATGTTCCTCTGTGTGTCCAACAGTGGGGTACCAACGCTGTCCTCCTGTCGCCCCCCCCATCTCTCTCTGGGTGGTGACCTCCTCATGCTATGCCTGTGGAAGCAAGGAACGGCTCACCTATCCCGTGGTCACCGCGGTCACCGCCAGGTGCTCCACCGGGTCGTGGGACACAGGACACCGGCCCCATCTAATCTGCAATCTCCTAATGAGCCCGCTATCGGCCCCCGGGGGGGAGAAATAGCCTTTGTGCAGTGGGCCTAATTACATCTTGCACATTCAGGGGGAACAAGACCCCCGCTTTAGGCAGTAAGTGATCCTGGAGAGAGCACACGCTTATCTGCGGCCGCGGTCGTATGGACAGCAACAGCGGGCGCTTTGTTCTCAGATGGGGCCCCTTCGTTTGATCCGGGGGCCCTTTCAGATGCCGGGGGGGGGGGCTCCGTTCTTTTGCCCGCTTACCTTCTCTGATGGCGAGACAGGGTGGGGGGGGGATGAGGAGGGGCTAATGCAAAGTGAGGCAGACAGTAAGCGAGATGCGGTGCAGGCAGATGTTCCAGATGCAGAAGCCCCCCCTCCCCTTTTCTTTTTAGGTAGGGGAGCTGGCATTGACCTCAGTAGGGTGTGCTGCCAGGTAAATGGAAAAGGGGGGGCTTTTTTGGGGAATGAAAGAGTGTTCAAAGGTTGAGCCTTTTTTTTTTGCATCAGAGTGGAAGAGGAGATGGTGGATTTCCGCTTTAGATGCCAGACATGACAGGAAGTGCCTCTGAAGGTCACACATCACTAAGGAGGCAACAAGCTGCAGTGAGCGGAGCGCCTCTGGGCCTGTGCGGCTCGGCGGGGGGGGCGGGGCGGGGTGTGCGAGCCATGCGGCTGTGGACGGCGCGGCTCGTGTCAGTCCGAGTGCCTCCGTGATGCCAGCGTAGCCATGGCTGGCTGGCTGCTCTTCTGCTCTCCTGCTGTGCACGGCTCTCTAACATCATGCCGGCCGTACTGCTGTTTACAGTGAGGCTCGCGGGCCGTCTGCCGCAAAGGAGGGCCAGTGCAGTGTGAGGCGGGGGGTGGAGGAGCCTTTCTGCTGGCGGGGGTCTGGCCTCAGGGGTTTGTCTGATGATGCCCCTGCGGAGGGAGGCAGTAGCTCTTATTTCCATGACAGTAGAATGACTAGTAGCTGTATAATTGCAGTTGTACATTAATCAGAGCTGAATTAATCACTGGATTGTATTGTATCCCCGGAAATGCTCTAGGGGCCCCAGATATATGGCCTGACCCTCTGCTCGGACCCTTTGCTCTCGGCTCTGTGTGTGTGTGTGTGTGTGTGTCTCACAGGAGAGCATGATGGGATATGTGGAAAGAAGCATTCCAATGTTCCAGTACTTGGTGTAAATGACAAATAAAGTATCATTTCATTTTGTTTGTGTTTATGGTCTCTTTACACTACAGACAGACCTGTGGGACCCTTAACTATCCCACTTATTCCTCCGTCAGCCTGGTCATCCACTTCCTCTGGATCCGATTCCCTGCCCCCTCCTTCCTGCACGTGTGTGGCGTGCGGACGGTCGGCTCCCCCCTCCCAGGCATTCGGATCAGGGGTCAGGGGTGGGGCGGTACCCCGAATTCACGATCTCACAGCTCTCCAGAGAAAGGTCAGTGCAAATTGGCGGTTGTGCAGCCGAGCCGCAGTCATTTACACCCCTGCCTGTGCCGCTGCCGAGCCGCAGTCATTTACACCCCTGCCTGTGCCGCTGCCGAGCCGCGGTCATTTACACCCCTGCCTGTGCCGCTGCCGAGCCGCGGCGCGCGTCGCGTCTACGTGGTGTGTCATTAACGCCTCCGGCTTCTCGCCGCCACTGAGGACGCCCCTCTGAGCTCGTCGCTCTTCTGCTCTTGAGTTGTGTTAAAAAAGAAAGGGTACCGAATTAATCTAAATGTCGCGCATTGCTGCCATGTGCTCTGTGCTTCCTGGGGTAGGCTGTGGGGTCACTGTGACTCAGCACAGGGTGAGTGGAACCTCATGGAGCGTGAATGGATGGATGGAGCACGCCGCTAGCCAACGCTAAAATCTCCGTTTCCATGCGATGAACGCACCCTTCAGTGCTGCTGGTCTTATAAAGCCCTCATCTCCGCGAGACGCACGCCAGGTGTCTGTCTGCAGATGGGCTGCCTGACGCGTGTGTCCCGGACGCCTGGGCCGTGGCGGCTGCTGAGCAGGAGGGGGCCACACTCGCTCACTCTGGCCTCTCACAGCCACACTCTTAGCGACACCAGTATTATTTTTCAACACTTTCCCTAAGAGATTGGGACAGAAGTGAATTAAGAGGAGCTTTGAATATATAAAATATTTATTTATATGGAGTTTTATTGTAGTGTGGAGGGACGATTCAGGCAGACACCTGCATGCGAAGGTGGGGGCTTTCATTTCAGTGATGCACTTTATATCCCGTGGCCACCCCGTTGTTCCAACCCCCTCCTCTGCCCCCCCGACTGAGTTTTATTCCCGAGGAACTGTCTCATAGTTTTGCGTCCACGGTGTCTTGTGTGACCTGCAAGCGATGGTTGTCCCAGTTTTTGGGTGTCTAATGGCTACATTTTGGCCCCACCTTCTTCCGCTAAGCAGCCAGGTTCGGAGGCTGTCGGGAGGAACGAGCCCATGACTCTCGTGAACCTCTTCTCCCATTTTTATTCCCATTGCTGCAGAACCCCCCCCTCCGCCCCCCCACCCGCCACTGTCTTCTGCCTCAGTAATTTTATCTCCCACCATGTCACAACTAATGAGTGCAGGATCCTGGCGCACTCACACACGCACAAGAAAAAAAGTGTGTACTTAAAGAAGCAGGCAGAATGCTAATTCTCCCGCAGCTTGTCAGTGGAGATGGCGAGGATTAGGGTGCTGGGGGGGGGGGGGGCTGGGGCGTACGTCCCCCCACAGCTACAGATGAAAATTGTGGGCGGGGATCTAAATGAAATGCTGAAATTTAAGTGACATTGTTCTCCGGTCAGGCTTAAATACACCAAATTACCGTTTAGGGTCCGTGGCACAGTCCCGCTGAGATGTATCTGACTGCTCTGCACAGGCCTGCCTCTGTGCCTGCCTCTGTGCCTGCCTCTGCTGCTCCTGGCTGCCTCTGTGCCTGCCTCTGTGCCTGCCTCTGCTGCTCCTGTCTGCCTGTTGTTCACCTGTCTGACTGTGCTGTGCCTTCCCAGGCCACACTGTTACTGTCTACTCGCATAATGCCTGTAAATCAGCTTTCACCGCACACTGCCCATGCTCTCCCTTGCAGCTTGTACGAAGTCTGGACACACCTTCTGAATATTGTTTGTTTTCCAACAAGATAATGACCCTAAGCACACCTCGAGATTATGTAGTAAGTATTATCTTATGAACAAGGAAAGAGATGGAGTGCTGTGACAGATGACCTGAACCCCACAATCCCCACCAAAGCTACAGAGCTGCTAGGAGATGAGATGGACTGAAGAGTAAGAGCAAGGTAGCCAGCTAGTGCCCAGAACTTGTGGAAACTCTTTCAGGATTGTTGGAGAAGCATTCCAGGTAGCTGGTCGAAAGTATGGCAAGAGTTTGCAATGCTGTCGATGAAAAAGGGGGTTATTTTGAGAGGTTAAAATTTGAGAGAAAATTCTTTGCAATATTTGATGTGTTTTACTTACTTGACTCAAGATCTTTTAGTATTAATTGAATAATATAAATAGAGAATAGTTAAACAAGAAACAAGTGCATTAACAGCAGGTGTGTCTAGACTTTTGACTGGTACTCTGTCTCTTCTCCCATATGCTGGGAATCTGCATCTTCCAACCTGTTACTAGCTAAGCACAGGGACAGACCACCTTGTCCCACATAGAGTAGTCTTACTGCTCACCTGTATAACGGCTGACATTTTCCCGCAATCTTTGTTAGCGATTAGTATCAGGACCCCCTGGCCTACATCCATTCGCTGGTTTTGTATTGTCCTGAGTCACTCTTTCAGAGATAAAGTAATTAGCAAGACTAAGCCAGTGGATTGACATGCGTTTTAGCTTCTGACACTGGGGACGAAAGGGCAGTGTCACGTAATGAGAGTAATGTGCAGGTGTAAACCATCCCTCAAACTGGCATCCCCAGCTGAGCTTCTCCCTTCTTCATTTTCCTCTGGTTAGGCTCCAGGAACACCGTGATAATCGTTGATCCATCCATTTTCTACGCTAAATGAGATGCTAGTCCGTTGCGGGGCACAGACTCACATGATTAGATGCTATGAGCAATTTGGAGACATCTGAAGCTCAGGATTTTTGGACTGTGGTAGGAAACCCCGGTCAAACATGAGGTGAACATGCAAACTCCACACGGGCAGAGAAAGGTCCTGGAATCGGCACTCGGATATATTAATCTGGCAGAATTTGCATATGTTTCTTGGTCCAACATGGTTCTGACTGGTATTGTGACTTCAGAATATCTGTGACACTCCAACCCGTCACATCGTATGGAAAAGGGACCTGAAACGTATGACTGTAGGAGAGATGCTTTTGCAGTTCCATTCAAAAGTCTAGATACGCCTACTGAAAACCTTTGTTTTTCAACAAGATAACTATGCTAAGCACTCCTTGAGGTTGTGCAGTAAGTATTATCTTGTGAATAAGGAATGAGATGGAGTGCTGTGACAGATGACTTGGCCCCCACGATCCCCACCTAAACCCTATAGATAGAGTTTGTAGCCAGTACTTGTGGAAACTCCTTCAGGACTTTTTGAGAAGCTTTCCAGGTGGCTACATCTGGAAGCTGGTTGAAAGAATGCCGAGAGTCTGCAACGTTGTCATCAAAGCCAAAGGGGGCTATTTTGAAGAGTCTAAAATGTATGAAAATTTGGAGATACTGAACACTTTTTTTGGTGGTTGCAGTATTTGATATGTATTGCTTCATTGCCTTGAGGCCTTTTACTATGAGGTGAATAACAGCTAAAATAGAGAGAAGTACGTTAAAAGCAGGTGTACCCAGACATTAGGCTGGTACTGTATCAAAGGCGACCTTTAAATTCTTCATGGGTATGATCATGTGCTTCATCTGTGCTCCTGTGTGAGTCTGGCCCTGGGCTGCCCTCCATCTCCGGGACTGACGCCCGCACCATCCCCAGCCACAGCACTCCCTCTCTCCCCGCCCTCCCTGCCGCTAAGTGCTTCACTCTCAGTCTCCCTTGAGAACTTCTGGGGGCCCTTTGCATGATTTATACACACACAGAAGGGGCACAGTGCTGCTGCCGCGTCGTGTCTGGTCTTAGCCAGCCGAGTGTTTAATGGTTTTTGTGGCCAGCTAGCGGTCCCTTACTGCACAGCAGAGTAACGCCTCCAATCCCTGCGATGGTGCGATATACGATCCTCAGCGGCTGAGGCTTTTTCCACGCGCTGTCTGGTTTCTGCGCTGAGGGATTCGCCGGCACTCTGGGAGCCGGGCTGGTGTGTAATAAGCCTTTTGGGGACCTCTGTTGGGACTCGCTCGTGCTTGTTGCAGTCCCCATAGATCCTACTCGCTACCCCGGTACTGGCGGATGCATTTAGCTATGATGTCAAGCTTTGGGTACCATCGTGTTCCTCCATCACAGCTGCTTCGAAGGAAAAAGGCCATAACTGCGTATTTTATCGAAACAGAGTTATGACAGAAATCGGCGCTCTCTGGCTCCATTTTATCTTGTCACAAAGTATCTTAGTTCAACTACGCCCGGTTTTGAAGGAAACACACATTTACCTACATAGTACTACATGTGGTGGATGGCCAAAACACACTGAAGCCCTTTTTCTCAGTTTCAGTGATGGCGTAATTACTTTTTGTATTTCTCAGATGTGTGTTAAAGATGATGTTCACTCCAGCCTTGTGGAGATGGTGCTGGTGGCATTGTGCGGGTCTGTTGTACATAAATCTGTCCCGCTTGGCAGATTTCTAATTGGGTTCAAGCCTTGTTTAACAAAGATAAAGTAGATTGTTAGGGGTGAGGAGCAGTTGAAGTTAGTCATGTTCCATTTGTCTGTACGCTCATGGCCTGGGTCTCATCAGCCTGAACGTTCTGACTGAAGGCTGTTTAGTCTGCATGTAAGGTTTCTGTAGGATCGTTGCTGCAGCGGTCAGCAAACTGGGTATGTTTAACTCATTGGGGTAAGATGTTTAACTCCTCTTCGATAAAAGTCCAAATCTGCCCAGCAGGCAGGACTGTGGTACAGTAGAAATTAGTCTGCTATTCCATTTTGATCTGACAATTAGAATGGAATCGTCATGTGACACCGTCGCCCTGGCACCTGCCAGGTGACACCGGGGGCGACCAGGAAGGACGGGAGACATGTCCCCTGGAGGTGACGGAACCCTAGCAGGTGTCACAACCCCCCCTCCCCCGAATCTCTGCTCCGCCACGCCGGAGTGAGCAGGTGTCACGGCGCTGAAGTGTGGTGACAGGGGCTCGAGTTAGCCGCAGCCATGACGACGTGACACCTGGCAGGTGACAGCCCCTGACCCCCCCGAGAGCTCACACTGCTCCGGCCACCCATCCCCCCCTGGTCTGTTCAGGATCACTGGGCTTAGCAGATAAAATTTTTAAAGGTACGTGCATAGATCATAACAGCCCCCACCTTGCCTCGCATGTCTAATTTAACAAGGGGATCCATTGAGCGTGTGGAATTTTGAGAGCTTCATTTAACCGGACAGAAATGCATAGGCCTCAGATGATTATTTTTGGAATAATAATAAGGACTGCATTAGAATGAGAATTAGGGAGATGTATTGGACAGTTAGCTGGCCCGTCCCTATACTCTTTCAGCGTTTTCCTATAAGCAGAAGCAGAACGCATCTGCTGTAGATTAATTCAACTGTAAATCCTGAAGTAGGTCTGTCCCCGGTTGCTGCTGGGAAAGGGGGTTTGAGTGGAGGAGGAAATCACCTCTAAACCCACGCCATTGTGTGGCACCACACCCCGCACACGCACACACAGAACACCCCCACCCCCACACCCGAGACCCCACCGCGATTCTACCATCAGGATTCACTGCATGCACTAGCTTGTGCATCCCTGCGCTAGCCTCTGCACGATTAGCGATAATCGGGGTCGAAGAAGCACATCGATCCAGGTCCAAATGTGGAGATTTGAAATTGATCACCGGCGTGGCTGAGCTCGAAGCCCGTGGCTCACCGCCAGGTCTGCCGCCGTCCTCCTCTGGGGCCGCTGGAACGGGTACAAGCGCATCCCCGCGAGTTTTGCCCCGGCTGCCTGCCAAAGGCGACAGCTACGTAACCTGGCGCGAGGAGTCTGGGGGAGACGGGTGGGAGGCTCAACAGCTCCCCCTGAAGGAAGCACTGGGATAGACAGTCTGAAACAGCTACTGGGTGTGCATTTGATTTTTTGCATGCATATGTGTGTGCAATTAAAAATGCATGTGAAGAATATGTGTCGTGGAAAAACGTCCATGTGTATGACAGGGCATGTCAGACAGCAAGCATGTATGAGCATATGTGTGACAGAGAGTACATGTGTGACGTATATATGTATGCAGTCTGTTGTCCTGTTTCACGGCATGGACTCTATAGAGATGAAAGGAGCTTCTATCTCCCTGAAATCGGTATGGGTGCTGTGTTTCATCACTGACACACAAAATCTGAATCTTTTTTGGTGAGATTTCCAATACAATGCGCTGTTTGAGATGGCAAGCTTTAATGCTTTGGAGATCGTGCTGTCTGCCAGCAATCATAGGGAAACTGGACTTGAAAATGAACTTGTTAAAGGCCTAACCCATCACTCACAATGGCTGATGGACAAATCCTTCCAAATACCAGCAGATCCATTTCAAAGAGTAAAATGCTCCTGGCATTCTTGACACACAGTGAGTTTTCACAGCCACACGCGCATGCAGCAGAAACCGGAGCACATATATGACATCATAATCACACTGATGGGCTCACACGGCCAAGGATTGCGGTGCAGTTACATTGGTGTGTGTGTGTATGCGTGTGTGTAGCTTGTTCTAGAATGTATATATGCCTGTGTGGCTTGTTTTAAAATGCATATATATAAATATATGCAAAGCAATGTGGGATTGTGGTATTTTTGATGCTCATGTGCCATTTAAAGGTATGGAGCAGCTAGTTCATTTGCCAAAATGATGAATATGTGCATGTGAGGCCCTGTGTAAGGAACGACAGCTCCAGTCACAGCAGGTTACTGGGAGCCGGACCTCGCTCCTCCCCTCCGCTGTCTTCCTCCTGGCCGTAGAGGGTTACTGGGAGCCGGACCTCGCTCCTCCCCTCCGCTGTCTTCCTCCTGGCCGTAGAGGGTTACTGGGAGCCGGACCTCGCTCCTCCCCTCCGCTGTCTTCCTCGGGCAGTGGTGACTTGATGGTTAGGGACACGCGATTGTAATTGAAAGATTGCAGGTTTGAATCCCTAACCAGCAAGGCACCACTGAGGTACCCTGAGCAAGGTCCCTCCCACCCCCAAGCACTGCTCCCTGGGCACTGAATTAGCTGCCCCCTGTTATGTCACATTGTCACATATGGGTTAAATGCAGAGAACACATTTCGTTGTTGTGCACTGTGGTGTGTCAACAATAACAATTAATCACTAAATTCTAATTCCTCCTGGCCACAGAGCCGCCAGCTTGCCTGCTCACCTCGGGCCCGCGTCTCCCTGCAGTGTGATATTTTTGTCAGCTTTGCAGTACTGTCACTCTTTTTCTGCTTAGTCCGTGACTCTTGGAGGAAGGAGCAACGTCGAAACATCGTCCATCAGAAAAAGTGTAATTATAATGGCTGGCAGACCATCGGGACAATACGTAGGTGAGAGCCTCTGAAAATAACATTGGTAGAATGAAAATATAAGTACCTAATGATCTATAAGCTACAGCAGTTCCAGGTATAGCTGGAAGATCACTTCTGCTGTAGTTGTTACACAAATAGTCTGTAGTAAGAATTATGGATGCCTGGACTGTGGTTCTGTATGGGACGATGGGTATAACATTGACCTGTGGACCCCAGGGCTGTGGGTCTGTATGGGACGATGGGTATAACATTGACCTGTGGACCCCAGGGCTGTGGGTTGGTATGGAACGGTCCCTCCTATGCTGTTGGGCAAGAGCACTAGACTAAGGGGAACTTAATGCAGCAAAGCCTTGGATTATAATAAACTTCTAGGTCCAAGCTCTTTCCCAATCCTTGAGGCCCCTTTTATGAGAATATTTCCAGTAAGAGTTTAGCTGCGTTAACAATCGGCAGCAGCGGTGGCACTTATGTACGACCCTGGATGTAGTTCAATGAGCAAACGGGTACTTTGAAGTGCGAGGAGCGACCAGCTAGGAGACACAGGGCTCTCTTAGTGCACCTTCATCTGCCAAGCACGAAGAGCACCACCCCCTCCCCAAGATAACTGCCCGCTCAAGGTTTAGAATTCATCATGTCCGCCAACACAAGCCTCCCCATTTCAGATGCCTTCCTTTCTCTGCAAATGTGGGTGCAAAAGGCAGAGAGGTTCCGATTCAGGGTAAAGGTGATTTGAAACGAGCACAATGGAAAGCCGGGATTTGATTTAATCCCCTCTGCTTTTGGCTTCTACTGTAAAGGAATTCCACCAGAATTTCAAAATTTTGGTATGCATACATTCCCCATACGCACATGCACCAGACGATGTGTTTTATTATAAATAACATCATTTTCCTCCAAGAGGACATCAGTAATGTGCATTGAGTTTTGTTGCCCTAATGACAAGTGTTCCAGTGTTTGACTCCTGCTCTGAGAATCACTACCGTTAGTAAAAGTCATCAGATAGATACATTTTACAACTTTAACGGTGCCTTAAATTGCCAGAGAACTGACTGATAAAAGTAGGAACCATGTTTATGATGTAAATACCATGGTATCAAAATACTTTTAAAAAAGATGGACATCACAAAAAGATAAAGTGGTGAATTTTAATATTCAGATCGGGATTGGGCTGTCAGAACATAAACCCCACACTGCACAGGCAGAAACGGCAGCAAATTATATCCAAATGATATCCAGGTTTTATTCTTTCAAAACTAAAGTGACATATATGTATTTAAAGTGCATATAATATAATTCATCTGGAAATCCTTCAGATAGGGACAAAATGAGCATAAATGAATCTGTCTGGGGCAGAATTGCCCTGCGATTAATGCTTTAAAGTGACACAGATATGTGAATGTTTAGATGAGTCCTGCTTAATGTTAAGTACATTCGATGTTAAATATGGACCTTGGCGACTTGTATTTTAAAAGTATGCTTTCCTGCTTATTATCCGGCTACTTGGCTTTTTCAGAAGTCTATTCACTATTTGAAAAATACATTTTAGAATTGAACAGAGTGGGACCTTAAGTAATAGAGTAATTAAATTGAATAATTGCCCAAAGAATGGCTCGACAAGACAAACGTGCATTTGCCCTGATAATTTGGCGCTCATTTATGTATATGATGAATGTAGCAGGGGTGGAATGGAGGCCGTTCAGGTGCGACACTATGAAAGCCTTGGTCTTTGCAAGTCATGCAGTTTCCGACCTCCCCTTCGGTTTTCATTAGGAAGAATTGTACCATTTTCCAATTACCTTAACGTTACGCTTTAGGGGCGAGAAGAAGCGCGACGACTCCCGTCTCCCTTTTATTGTTATCGGAAGATGCTTTCGAGGGCCGTGCGGCGATAGATAAAACAATAAGGAAGGAAATGAATCAGGGCGAGCCCCTCCCTCGCCTGCCCATGAAATGAAAACCTTTTATCACAATTTAGGATCTGGTGGCGCACTCATCGGCATTATAGTGCCGTTTCATGTATACGCTCCATCACTCATATCAATCGGACGGCTCCGAAGTTCAAAGCGAGGCAATTCTTTATACGGATGGGAGATTGCATATTGATTGTGGGGGGCAGGCGCTTAGAGAGAGATGGTTATGCGGAGGTGGGGGGGGGGGGGAGACTGACGTGAGATGCTGGGGAGGGACAGGATATTTTCAGGGTAAGAGGAACAGGCGGGGAGGTGTAGGTGTCTGCTAATCTGTTTACTTTGCAATTTGTGTTTCAGACTGGCATCATTAATTCTAGTTAGAGTGACAGCCCCCCCCCCAGCTGGTAGGAGGCGGTGCTGAGCATGTCGATGGCGTGATGGCTTACCGAAGCTCCTCTGCTAAATAATTCCCCTGGAAAAACTCTCTTTATTTTGTACTCACGCGCCCTTTTTTGATGTGGTTTACAGCTTCAGCATATTTATGGAAGTGATTTAGGTTCAGTAATTTTCTTAAGGGTACTACTGTAGGCCAAGCCCCTCCTAGGACTCAATCAGGAAAAGAAAGTTCCCCATACAGTACTTAGTGGGCACTGAACTTAATCAAATGCCGTACCGCTGAGCTGTATCGTTAAGAATAAAGCATATTATAATGCCAGTAATGTTGACAGTAGGCCTACACAATAACAAGTACACATTTTTGGCTTTCAGTGTTAAGTTACCTTGGTGTGTACCTCATTGCCTTAGGTGTTTGTGCCCATGTGCTGAAAGTTGTGGGTTCAAATCCCACGGCCAGCAAAATAATTATAACCCCATTTGGCTCTTAACCTAGGCCCTTAAGCTGCTCCCTGGGTGTGGGATTCTAGCTGATGCTGTTTCTAACCCCAATGTATAGCTACCTATACCACTTCGGACAAAAGAACCCTAGATAACAGTTGTATGGTCCTGGAAAGCTTTTAAATTATACAAATCTAGCTTCAAGTAATAGACAACACGTAACTGATTACTCTTGGATTATTTATTCAACATAAAAAAAGCTAAAACGAAAAAGTATATGCTTATTCATACCATATGAATTAAGAAGATAACTAGCAGCCAGGTGCAGCTTTTGAAATGCACTTGATTAGGTGATCTTCAGGAAGTGGGATCCCTTTTATAAAAGCAGAACCTTTGGCAGTTTGATGATCAGGAGCTTGCAGCGTTGTGTTGGCAATGCCAAGAAGAAAAGATATCAACATGGATGTCAGGTTAGTGATCGTTGCTGCTCATCAGTCTGGGAGAGGTTATAAGGCCTTTTCCAAACAATTTTATATCTGTCATTCTGCAGTTACAAGGGTTACTTACTAAATGACAACTTCCAAGGCAGTTGTCAGTCTTCCCAGGTGAGAGCTTCCTGGCAAAATTCACACTGCATAATGCTCAGAGAAAGTGGGAGAAAAACAGGTTTTGGTTAACATTAAATCTGTGTTTCTCAATCCGGTCCTTGAGGATCCACAGACAGTCCATGTTTTTGCTCTCTACCAGGAGCTCGTAGAGAGCAAACACGTGGACTGTCTGGCAGGAAGCTTGGAGGGAGAAAAATTGTGGACCGGCAGTGGGTCCCCGAGGATTGGGATTGGGAAACACTGTAAACACTGCATTAAATGTTAAACTTCATGACAATACGATCATAAAAAGAAACTAGCTTTCTTGGAAGGATAACCTGGGGAAAGCCCCTTCTTTCCTAAAGAAACATGCCAGCATGCCTTGTGTTTGCAAAGCTGCATCGGAACAAACCCAGAGATTTCTGGAACAATGTCTTTTGAACAGATGAAACAAAAGTGTAGGTGTTTGGTCATAATTCACAATGCCACGTTTCATACCAACCATCAAGCATGGTGGTGGGGGGTGATGATTTTAACTTGTTTTGCAGCCAAAATACCTGGGCACCTTCCAGTCATTGAGTCAACCATGAATTCCTCTTTATACTAGAGTATTCTAGAGGCAAATTTAAGGCCATCTGTCCAAAAGAAAGTTTGGTCGAAACTAGGTCATGCAACAGGACAATGATCCCAAACACTCCAACATATCGATGATTGAATGACTGAAAAATAACCATGGTTTTGGGATTCACAGTCTAGACCTCAATCCCACTGAGATGTTGTGTTGGGACATTATGAGCACTGTGCATAAATACATGCCCTCAAGCATTAAAGAACTGAAGCAATGTTGAAGGAAGAATAAGCCAAATTCCCCCCAAACTGGTGTGTGAGATTGATAAACTCATGCAGAAAATTTCGTTTATTGCTACTAAATGCAGTTCCGCCAGCCAAACATAGGGTACCCTTTTCACAAATTGCTTCTGACTTATGTCATTTATTAAAAGAAATAATAAAATCTTGCAGGATGTTTGTCCCTTGCAGTTTTTAGAACATAGTGATTAATTGTCGTCTTATATTCTGATAGATAATATCATAGTAATGAAGGAGGGTGTACGTTTTTTCTCTATTATTTGGCTACTGGAACTCCGACCCTGACAAATATATGTAAAGATGTTGGAGTGGCTAGCATTCCTAATTCGTTTGTTTGCGATTAAACATCGGAAGTTGAAATGTCTGATCTTTTAGACTGCTTTAAGGGACACACAGGTTCAGGTACAGCTTAGCCCACCCTGTCCATTGATAGAACGGTGCTGTCAGGTCATTCTGTCATGCATTGTCTTTTTACATATACGTGAACACACACACGCAAAGACCGAAACACAAAAACAGAACATGCTCATACAGATGTATACGCTGTAAATAAAACTGAGTTGTCACGCATAAGTTGGGACATAAATACAATCCATACTGTGTCATGCACACGTACAGAAACAGACAGAGACGTATCCTGTGAGAAAGTGAAATAAGGGTTCCCTGGTGGGGTGCTATGGCCAATGCGGAGGATTTACATCATTATAGTTTATAATTCTGATGTGGCTGCACATGAAACAGACAATAAAACTGCAGTTTAGGCAAGCAAAAAAAAAATGACGCTGGAGCTGTTCATAGATGGTGGTGCTGACCTTCCTCATGGCTGTCGGATACCTTTGGTGAATTTTTCGAAGATCTCCGCCACCACCCCCCCCCCCCCCACGCACCTTCAACCCTGACATTGTGTTTTTGTGCCTGGGGTGGGGGCAGTCCCACATTTGTGGTCAGGGCAGAGTCATGGCAAAATATAAATGCGATATCCCCTGCTGTCAAATATCTGCGTTTAGCCAACACTACCATCGCAGCTTTGCTCAGCTTTTCATAGGACTGTGGACCACATGCAGAGACTGAGGGCACGTCATTAGCATGTAGGGAGCGGGAGAGAGAAAACACTGCATCAAATTAACTTTACATCCTCATGCACATGGATTTTACATCAGATTTAATTTAGTATCCGAAAAGGCATGTATATCGTGTTTGTATTGACTGGCAGATGCAAAAAAATTCAGATTTGTGTTCTTTGTTTATAATTGTTAATGTTTTTCATCAAGTCCGTCATTTGTGTATGTGTGCAATGGGTAATATATCTCAGACATTAGTCTTTGGCATCTACTGTGTTTGTACTGGCATGCAAAATAATAGCTTATTTCAGTTTATTTCTGTGCTTGTACTGACCAAGTTGTCCTGAAAAAGTTGTGCATGTATGCAGGGATGCATAGCGGCATGGATACCCTGGCAGATTCGGGGGGCCCAGCATTTTATGCATACAGTTACACGTAAATTTGGGGGTGGGAGATATGGCGGGCAAGGTAACATTTTGCCAGGAGGTCCGGAATTTCTGGACCCCTGCTTATATGTACTGCAGCTACAATGATCTGTACTTCCCGTGTAGCCGTCTAGCATATAGTAAGTGCTGTCTTCGTGACGGTTTATGCATGCTAGACAGCAGAATATGTATTTATCTCAGTGAAGTCATCTCTGCGAGCATCCTGCAATTTTCTTTACTGACTGCACCATGGTTAGTGTCCGTCCTTTACATCCTTGCCATTGATCAGGGATATTGTGTCACTGTGAGTGTCAGCTATGGGGCCAAAGAGCCGCATTACCAACAGGAAGCCAACAGCATTGTTGATAGTGGCTCATGGGCGCCCTTGGTGATGTAGATGGGATTTCCCAGCTCCGGGTTAGATAACAGATAATGTTTGAAGTGAACTTCTGGCCGTAAGGCTATCTATTCCCGACAAAAGTAGTACTCTGGGGATTGGCTTCTGTAACAGTGAATTGAGCAGGTGAGGGCTAAACTCTTTGTGATATTGAAGTCGTCGAAGTGGCTAGTCACAGAATGGAATTGTGACCGTTTGTGGAGTTAAGTAAGGATCCAGCAGATATAAGTAAGTCACTGATCCTATTACTCTTCGCATTACTTATTTGCATTATGACACATGGCATAGGTTTCTTAATTATTACATTGAATATTTTAAAGCAGAATAGAAATGTAGGGCAGGAAAGGACTGGAAATCACCCTGAAGTGACTAATAAATAAGATTGTGGCCGCCATGAGTCATCTTTGTTTGGCATTCGTGTGTTGCTTTAATGCACATTCAATATTCAAATGAAATGCAAGTCGGAGATACAGATGGTGTAATTTATGTATGATTTGCACTAAATTTTACTTTACAATTCCAAGTTGATCAAAGTCATGTTTCGCTTGTGAAATCTAATTGGCACATTAATTTACACAGCTATGTAGTGTATGCGCCAATTAATGTGAGATGCAAAATAGTTATTTTACCTGAAGATGAACAGTGCATGCAAATAAAAGATGAAGGGAACTCACTGTGGATGCTTGACTGACACAGGCACTTGGCTTCACAAGGCCCTGAAGCTCTAGAAGACTGCAGCAGAGCGCACACTTGCTGAGTGGGACACTTCAGTGTGCATTCAGAATTCTGTTAACAGTTTGACCCCCTCCACACATGAGAATACATTAATTATCAGCATTATTATCAGTCTCTTAATATTATCATTAAAGCAACATTTTACTTCCACAATGATCAGCCACTCATCAATCCTTTTTCCAACCAGATATCAAGTATAGAGTTACAGGGAGCCTGATACCTGTCTGAAGAAGCATCATTATTTCATTGACATTTTTATTTAATCATGTTTGCTTAACCTAGCATGCAGCATGCAATGTCATTACTGAACACTGTACTTGGTTTCTGTTCCACTTTTATCAGTGAACATTGGAACAGGAACCGACTACAGTGTTACGTACTGTATGTTCCACTGTTCTCTAATAAGTGATATCGCATAGGTCAAACATTTCCAAGAAGTTCAACTTGGACTTACCGTCAAGAAAGTTATGGTGGTTAGGTGATGGCTCCAAAAGGCTTGCTTATCGGAGTGCTTACCAGAATATTCTTAAAAAAATTCTATTAGAAATCATACTCAGCTGTATACGTGGGTGACGTGTAAAGCTATAAGCCACAGGAGTCACTTTGAGTACCAGGGAAAGTATTATTGCATAGAGCAGTACAACGGGTCTAGGGCCTGGTGGCTGGACTGGGCAGGATACCGCTCTGTCAGGTTCCTCTGCACAGCACATGCATCACAATAGAGTTCTGAGTCTCTCTCACATCCACTTTCTGGCTGTGTTATGTCCTGTGCTGCTCTCCTTGGTTCTTGTTCATGTAATTACTCATCCTAAACAAGATGTCAGGGTATCCAGTCTAGCAAGGGGTACTGTTTTCTCTCCACGTCACATACCTTAGTTTTGTATGAGCAGGAAACTCCAGAGCAAAGTCTTAGATTACAAAGACTGGCATGTGATCCCCCCCATTAGCAGTGAGCAGTATTATACACTCAACAAGGCTGTCGCTTAATGTTCCCATTAGGGAGTATAAGTGTACACTACATTTAATACATGGGTAGTTTGGCACAATGGAGACCACACCGGCCCTACAATCAGCTTCCTTTCAATGGCTCTTGTCGGTATGCAGTTTGTCAGTGGTTGGTAGCTCTGGATTTTTAGGTCTCTAGAGTTACAGTGCTCACTGGAAGTCTTGGGATGCTGTAGAAATGTTGCAAATTTATTGCTTTCATAAAAGTCCATTGACAAGCAATGTTTAACATATCTTCCGCGCAGACAATTTATTGTCATAATTTTTTTGACTGACTCATTCAGTTCGGTACTTGCCATTTTGATATTGATTGCAATTGTAAGGATACTAAACACAAATGTTTGGTGTTTTATGTTATTGCAAAGGTCTTACTAATTTTAAAATATCCAATGATACTGCTTGGACATTTTAACTCTGAAAGCTCTGAGCTTTTAGAATTATAATTTGGGTTTCAATTCAAACTTCTGATGTGATATACACGTTTCTTGTAAACAAATGAATAAAGTAGTAATTTTTCTTCCAAAACCAACAAATGTGCAATATTTTTGTTAAATTAAGCAAACGTCTCGAGACTTTCTGTGTGCACTCTTTGCTGGTTTAGACGCACCTTTCAGCGCTTTGGTGCTACTCTGAAGTATAAATGGGCAATAAACAGCCTCCGCATTGCAGACTGTGAAACCCCCCTAAGTTTCTCCGCTCTTCGCCTCCACTTCCTGGTTAACGCTGGCGCCGGGTTACGATCGGAGGCAGTGAAAGAGCCTTGTGGGCTGTGATTAATTAGATTTACTGGAGCGGCGAGATGAGTCCTTGCAGTGGCTTCTCCACATTGATTACTTGTTCAGTGGTCGTCTTCCTGCCATTAGGAAAGGTTAAAGGAGGAGGGGAGAGATGAAGACGGGATCTAGCCGTCAGGCTCTGTTCATCTCTCATGGTCTACCCTGAGGGCATCGTGCACACCGTGGATTTCAAACAGTGATTTACCTTTTAACTTTCTCTGTGATTCACAGAATTTTGCTGTTTTGTTCCTGTCGATTTTCCCGTAATCTCAGGACACAACGATCGGGGCACCGCTGTTTAATTTATACGCTCTTGAGCAATGATTTGGATCATTATTATGATCCTGAAATGAGCCGACACTACAAATGCGAACTGATAATTAATTTAGTGCTGCAGTACTGAATGATATTTGCTGTGGTTTGGAGATGTGTACCTGAAATGCTGCTGGGCCGTAAATGATGTGGACGTGGCTGGGTAGGTGCTACATTGCGTAAATGTTAATGAGTAGTTAGTCTAGCGTTACGGGTTAATGGGTCAGTGATATAGTTGTAAATATGCTGATGGGTAGTTACTATGCTACAGTGTTTGCTACAGTGTGAACAGTGTGGTGAGAGCCCTAAATTATTCACTTAAATACATTATTAATGTTTAATTCTATTATTATTAATGCTTTAATGTGAAACCCACAGCAACATGTAACCAGGCTCACTTCTACCCAGGCACATCCTTTTATGGTGCTTAGGGAAAATTCCACACGATTTGCGGATTCTCTGTTGTCAAGATAATCTGGCCTGGAAACCATGTGACTCAGAGATGGCGTGGCTAAAATTTTGAGTCGAGAGAAACAGAGAGTGAAATAACCTGAAAACTTAGCAAAAAAGGCATGCTACTATGCAGACTGGCGAACATGGTGAAGATGGACTGTTAGATAAGTCGCCTTGGGAAGAAGCATCTCGTGAACCAATAAGTAGCATGTTTTACTTTCACTTTCTTTATAATTCACAGTAAGTCCTTGAGCCCCTACAGTCAGATTATTGAAGCTCCATTAATTCTTGTCTGGACTTTTATGTTAGTTCCAATTAATCTTGGGATGTTTTGCATAGATTTTTCTCCCATTGTCTATTATCTCTCTGCCATTCCTCTCCTTGGGCTGCTAGAAATACTGTTTCTGTGTTAAAAATTACGTCGGAAGCAACAAAGGCGGCAAGCTTAATCCCGCTCGGAATCGATTACCGTTCACCTTGCGTGTGGGTGCTTTGAGAAAATTATCTTTCTTCTTTCAGGTTCTAGTGATTGTATGGTGGCAGTGGTGTTGATTGGGGATTGATTAAGAGTTAATTAATTATTACTAGCAGTAAGTATGCTATACTACAAAGAGAGAGAAGCATGGTCACAAACCAAGATGGGACATTGGAAAAACTATGGAAGAGCAGTGGGATAAAGATTACTTCAAAAGAAGGCTGCTTATGCACTGGTGACCCTGAATGAATTTGAAAGCGTACAGTGCATACAGAAAGTTTTCAGACTCCTTCAAGTTGTCCTCATCTTATGATGTGTAATACTCATCTGAAAATGGAATAAATTAACAAAATACTTGAAACGCCTGTTTTCTGCATTGTCATTGTGGAATATTGTGTGTAGACTGATTATACAAACATGAATTTAATCAGTTTTAAGATGAGTCTTGGACAAAACAAAACGAGGACAACTTGAAGGGGTCCAAGGAATATGAATGAATAAATATATATATATATATATATATATATATATATATAATATAAAAAATATTCCTTAGGGAAGCAGCATTGAAGAGTGAGGAGGATAATAAAACACTGGTAACAATACAGGGTACTTTGATGGGATGAGCACCAGGCATACTGTATATGTTTTTTTTTTTTTTTTTTTTTTTTTTTTTTTTTTTTTTTTTAATTAATATTAATTGAGAGTTAAAGAACATCTAAAAGTCAGGCCACAGGTCCTGCAAAGGCCTCTGCAAAGTTGCCTCATTTACACAATCACTTGTAATCGCTGACCTGCGGTGACTGAATTAAGACACCTATGCATCTGTTCTCCTGACCCCCCAGGTGAGGGTTTATAAAGTCTGCTCTCATTCGTGGTCCATAAGCCATCATGGAGGTAATGGGCAATTGCATCCCCCATGTCTACTGTACCTGCCCCCTCCCAACCCCCCATGCTGTCATGTCTATCATATTCCACTTGCTTTTCCGAATCCCAGTGACCGCTGTGTCAGTCACACCCACTATAGCATCTGACCGTGGCATTTGCATAAACTGATTGCAAACAAGGGGTGACAATTCTGTGGGTTCTGTCGAGAGACATTGCCCATAGTGCACTGTGTGATAATGCTTATCCCGGCCTTACCACCTTTGTCACCTGGGACGGACTTCAGGCCCCATGTGACTCTGACCAGGGTAAGCGTTTGGAAGATATATGTATTGTCCATTTACCTGTTTTTCCTTAACTTCAAATACGAATATAAATGATCTTTTTTTTCCCTCGAGTATCATTTTTTGTACTTTTTTGGGCAGACTGGTGATAAAGTCTTCCTTTATTGTATTACTTTCAGCTTGCTTGTCTTCTTTGTGACAAAATTAATGGTGGCTCCTCAGCAGGTCTCCCAGAGTGCACTCCGTTTGACTGTGCCAGCTGAACCGCAGCGGTTCAGTCGTGAAACATTAAAGGCGGGCCGGGGTTGAGAAATCTAAAAAAAGGAACGCGAGGCACATGCAAATCACGCTGAGTCCTCACACGCCGCAGCTGGGGTGGGGGGGGGTGACAGACAGCCCCTCCCCCAACCTTCTCCCTTCATCCTGCAGTTCTTTGCACAGCGACACATCTTGGCAGTCGGAACTGACTCATCGGCAAGCGCTGAGGCGACACCACCGATCCATGGAGAACTCGGTTTCGCGGCGCATGGCTGCGAGGAACTTCGGCGATCCCGACATGGTGCGAGCGCACCGCCGCACACCTTGACGTTAGCTCGCACTAGGAACTGTGCAGCCGTGAAGTAAATGCCAGTGGCTGTCCCTTTAAGAAGGTTTTGCCATCCTACCTCTGAAACAAACAGGAGCTTCGTTTATGGCTCATGGCCAAGGTGAACATAAATACGCATCTGCGATTAACTTCAAAACCTGATTTCATGTTGTTTTTTGTTTTCCTTTATATATTTTTATGCTTGTTTTCTTTTTTGCTTCAGTCTGAGAAGTTCTCAGCGTACACATCTTAGACATGCCTTGACTTTGGTCTTATTTCCACTGTTTTTAACTCTTTTTGATTTCGATATGAAAACATTGGTACGACCCGCAGCATAGATCTATATACCTCTGCTGTCCCTTGCTGATAAGCAGCTCCTCAACCTGTACAATACAACCAACAGGTGCACAAGTATATTTTCCAGATTCTTCTATTGGAATGAATCCCGCCCCCACTCTTTGTCTGAGTTCGTCACAGTGAGTGCTTTGAAGGCGAAAGGAAGAGAGAGAAAAAGTCTCTTCAGGAAAATTGACACCAAATTACTTTTGCCTTCATCTGAGTTGTGACCCCCGGCCGCTTCCCTCCATCGCCCCCTCCATCAACCTCTCCACACCAAGTCTATTCTCTGGTAATGTTTGTTTAATACTCCAGGGGTTCTCTCCGCCCAGAGCCTGATGGGATGGCACACATGTCCAGGCCCTTTCCGTGAAGGAGTTTAGGTCCAAAGGGAGTCTAGTGTTTTGGGTTTCTTTGTTCCGCTGGGCTGTGTAATGCTGAGGGTCTGCGGGAGGGATTTTTTAATTGCAAAAAATTAATGATGTATTTTCAAGCCACGCCTTTTTATTTATGTAAGTATTTGTTTATCTGTACGTTTATTTTATTGTCCCCAGCATTTGCGCAGCCTGATGCCCCCCCAGTCAACAAGCGTTACTGGTTGGCAAGTTTTACCGCCCCCTGAAAGCTTTGCATACATTGTATGAATGACCGTTGTCATCAAAAAGGAGTCCCTACTTTAGAGGCAGGGAACCACGATGAGTCAACTGGGAGGTGGAAGAGAAGCATAAACTGAGAGGACGATTCGTATAGGTTAAACAGGCCAGAGGCCAGACAGCTACTTAAGAACCGTGAATAGTGACTACCTCAGAGTTACATAGGAACTGGAACCGGTAACCTGAACGTCTCTAGTTTTGGGTTAGTTGCAGGAAATATGAGATGGTGAGTAGTAAAGGAAACGTAACTATTACGTCTATGAGAGTAGAATTCTAAATAGGAGTGATAAACATTTACCACACGGAAAAGTGCATTCAACATTCATATGCTTTCATTTCCTAGTTGCATTTATGCTGTCCTTTGTGGTCTTTGATACATTATAATTTTGATGGATCAAATTATGAATTTGCCACTGGCTTGTTTTACTTTCCGGTAAAATGCACCATAATGTGGTACATAAAAAAAATGCAATTTTCCGAACTCTGTATTTTTTAAATTAGACCGTCTGACTTCAATTTACTCATTGTGTTCCAGCTGGTCTTGATTTATTCGCATTTGCAGCCACCATAATGTAGTGTTGGGCTGCCTCTAAAGCAGTGTCTTTTTAAAAGACACCCTGTGATAAAGACAGTACAAACAGCTGGTATTTTATCCACTTGTTTGTGCTGTGAAATTAAGGAAAGCAGCACCGGACATGAGAGAAAAAAAAGACACGCTCAGTCCGCTGTGGGGCATTGGTTCACCTATTACCTTTTATATATACAAAAAAACATGTATTGTTCCAAAAAAGAACCATGTGATGGGGATTGAAGGAACGAATAGGGACTTTATTTGGGTACAGGAGTGGAAACGGGTTTACAGAGAGCCAGTTTGGCATTAGAAAGGGGAAAACAACAGAAGAGATGGGTCTACAGTGGCCTGTGGTTTGGGCACGTGTTCTAGGGGCAGGGCAAAAAAAGGCTGTTATATTACTGGTATTACGGTATAGGTACAGTAAGGGGAGGGGCTTGACCTTTGCATTTTCCTCAGTCAAAGGCTACATGGATGCAAGTAACTAAATGAGTGAAAATGACTTTCCCCCAGGCAATTAATCAGGTGTATTTTGACATCGCTTGCACTTTTTTTCAGTGTAACTGAATCAGAGTTCCCATATTTAAGTATTAGGAGCTCAATAAAGGTAAAGATTAGATTAATTTACACATAATTGGCAGAATGGTTTTTTGGTATGATTTGTCATCACATATTCAAAAAGAAAAAAACTAAACAAAACAATGAAGGATTCATTACTTTAATGCCAGCAGTGCCCCCCCAAGCCTCTTTCCACCTCTTTAATTCCTCTCTGGTCTGAGTTGTGCCCGGCTTAATGAGTGGAGGCTTGCCTTCCCACGATGCCGTTTCTGCAGATGTGGCATTTCAGCAAGCCAAGCCGGTAAAAGGCGCTAAGTGTTTGAAATGGCAGCTGAGAAGCGCCAACCGCTTTGGTCAGCATTTTGTGAGAGTAATTGGGCTGCCAGAGGTACAGACCAGGCCTCCAAACATGTTTGATGCACTTCCCTTAACGAGCCTTCTTGGGGACGTTCAAGAAATGGAGCATTCTGTCTGCCTCGCTGATGCCATGTTGAAGATGCGGATTTGCATGACAAGAGCAGCACTGATGATTATGCTGGTCTTGTGGCCATCAAGCAGTGTCAGAAGCAGTAAGGCTGAGATGGTCATGTGCCTGCAGTAAGAAGTGGGAGGAGGGTACAGATGAGGGAGATTTATTGAAGCAGGGCAGAGGATGCAAGTGAGGGAGCTCTACTGAAGCAGAAGACAGAATACAGACGAGGGGCTTTACTGAAGCTGGGGGGAGGATACAGATGAGGGGGCTCTACTGAAGCAGGGGAGAGGATACAGGTGAGAGAGGTCTGCTGAAGCAGGGGGGAGGATACATGTGAGGGAGGTCTGCTGAAGCAGGGGGGAGGATACAGGTGAGGGAGGTCTGCTGAAGCGGGGGAG
>JAODLC010000002.1:4488423-4521204 GCA_026781145.1 Hippopotamyrus pictus
GCAGGGGGGAGGATACAGGTGATGGGACGTTACTGAAGCAGGGGGGAGGATACAGGTGATGGGACGTTACTGAAGCAGGGGGGAGGATACAGGTGATGGGACGTTACTGAAGCAGGGGGGAGGATACAGGTGATGGGACGTTACTGAAGCACGGGGGAGATGGTACTGTCACATTACTTTACTGAGGCACACGGATTGCTGTCAGGAGAGTGTGAGGATGCTATACTGAATCATTATGATTTAGCAAAGTCATGATACTAAGCTAGCTGCCAGCTACTCTATATGGAAAATAAAGTATTGGGTCACTCTTCTAAATCATTGATTTTGGGTGTTTCATTCAGACTCATTGCCACAGGTGTATAAAATCAAGCACCTTGCAGGTTTCCAAATATTTGTGACAGAATGGGTCATTCTGAAGAGCTCCATGAATTGAAGCGTTGTACTATCATAGGATTCCACTTTTCCAATAAGTCAGTTCTTCAATTTTTTTCCCTGCTAGGTATTCCACGGTCAACTGTAAGTGGTATTATTATAAAGTGGAAGCGTTTAGGAACAACAGAAACTCAAAAAGAAACAGAAGTCATAGACCACATAAAATTACGGATTGGGGTCACTGAGTACTGAGGTGCATAAAAGTCGCCAGTGCTCTGTTGACTCAATAACTGCAGAGTTCCAAAGTTCTTCTGTCATTAACCCCAACATAAAAACTGCAGTGGGAGCTTCATGGAATGGGCATCCATGGCCAAGCAGCTGCATGCAAGCCTCATATCACCAAGTGCATTGCTGTATGTCAGATGGAGTGGTGTAAAGCACATTCCCACTGAACTCTGGAGCAGGGGAAACGTGTTCTGTGGAGTGACGAATCATGTTTCTCTGTCTGGCAATCTGATGTCTGGGTTTGGCAGATATCAGGAGAACATTACCTAGCTGACTGCGTTGTGCCAAATGTAAAGTTTTGCGGAGGAAGGATAATGGTATGGGGTTGTTTTTCAGGGGTTGGGCTGGGCCCCTTTGTTCCAGTGAAGGGAACACTTTATGCTTCAGCATACCAAGATGTTTTGGACAACTCTCTGCTTCCAACATTGTGGGAAGAGTTTGGGGAAGGCCCTTGTCTGTTCCAGCATGACTGTGCCCCAGTGCACAAAGCAAGGTCCATAGAGACATGGTTGGGTGTGGAAGAACTTGACTGGCCTGCACAGGGGGCTGACCTCAACACTTTTGGGATGAACTAGAATGGTGATTGCAAGCCAGGCCTTCAAGTCCAACATCAGTGCCTGACCTCACAAATGCTCTTCTGGATGGATGAGCAAAAAATCCCACAGATGCACTCCGAACTATTATGGAAAGCCTTCCCAGTGGAGCTGTAGCTCTTATAGCTGCTATACTAACTCCATATTGATGCCTATGGATTTAGAATGGGAGGTCATAAAAGTCCCTGTAGGAGTAAAGGACAGGTGTCCCAAATACTTTGCCCATAAGTATATGTGAAAGTGGAGCAGTAGAACTCATACACAAATGAGAGCAATGGTGCTGGATTCTCTCTAAAAGGCCGATTTGTCAAACTTCTAAGGGTTTAATCACTGTGCTCATTAGTACCACAGCAGCTTCTTCCAGGGTCTGGACCTTTAGCCGCTGGGTCAGGAGTGGCTGTTGCTCCACACTGTCCTGTCAGCAGCCTCACATATCTGTAAATTTCTTTCCGAAATGGCATTAATTTCATACCACTTTTCAATGCAGGTGGATTCTACCTCCGTCGGTTTAGTGCGCCACTTGACGCTGCACATGTCTGATGCATAAAATCGATCCAAATCGGCCGCATCTGCGTGGGTTTTTCATTGCACACGGAGGCATTGATGTTAAGCAGAGACTCCACCGTGCACAGGGCTGCCGCCGTCCTTTAAGTGGAAAACACGCCCCCTAATCGACATTAAAGGATGACAGCGGCCTGAGCACAGGATCTCACCGCTCCACCTCGTTCAGGTTCTGGCCCTTTGATAATCCTGCTGGCTCCACGGGCACTGAGAAGACGTGACTGGAAACAGCATGCACATGCGTCGCACGGAGCCGGGCGGAGCCGCCCTGAGCCTTGTCACAGCCGAGATGAAAGGAGCATTTACCAGGCGTGAGAGGCTAATGAATGGGTCCATCAGCCACCAGTGCCTTTTCATGACGTGTAGCTGGAGTTGACAATGCACTCTGCCTGCACCAGCCTGTCCCCCTTACAGATGCACTTCTCACCCTGGACACTGGGGGGCGCTGACCACACTGGGGCAACAGCTTCTCTATGGCTACTCCTGTCATCAGCCTTCATTTGCTTCTTGGCTTTCTAATGGTGCTGTCATGAAGGGTCACAGGGGCCCTGGTCTCCTTGGACTTAAATGGAGCATAGTGGGCTTGTGTGTTCGAGCTAAATATTTATAAAATTAACTGGAGGTGGAACCGGAGAAGTCAATGAATTGTGGTGAAGTAATGCACTTCGCGGGACATAGGGGGCGCAAGTCTGTGGCTGTGCTTACAGCAGCATGAGGAGCAAGGAGTTCCTGGGCTGGCCTGAACATGAACACCCAAAAAGGTGCCATGGAATTGATGCTATGGGGGGTGGGGTGGGGGAAGTTAAACCATCACTCAGCCTCTCAGAGAAGAGACCGACTAGCCATCTTCTTGGAGACGTGTTTGTTTGCCTCAGGTGTGATACTCTTCATATTTCCGGCAATCTGAAATTGAATCAGAAAGCAGCCTGTTTGTTTTATGTGTGGATTCAGAGGTTATGTACTTTATCGATCCCTGTACAGCTGGTTTAAATTTTAGCAGCTCCTATCATCTAAACCACATTTATATTTGTTTAGTAGATGCTTTTACCCAAAGGGACACACTAATATATTTTTATATATATATATATATATATATATATGTTTTTTTTTTACTGGGGAAGGCAGGGTCAGACAGGCAGGAGTAATCGGGACTTAAGGGCCTTGCCTCTGCGACCAGCAGTCTTCTGATCACAGGCATGGCATCCCAACTCCCTGTGCCCCCCCTCCTATTATCCTCCTTTTTGCACAGAAATTCCTGTTGGGAACCTTGATCTTCTCCAGTGTTTTGGTCATGTGACCTTTTCCTAGCCATCAGCACACCTGTGGTGGCCATGAATCTGTGGACGTGCCTGTGAGCCCCAATATTACCCCCACACCGAGTGTGTGAAATCCCCCTGTTTTAAGGAGCTAGGGTGGCGGGGGGGACTCGGCATGAGGGACCTTTCCATGGGAGACGGGAAGCGCGTGTGAGCCAGCGGCACTCCCTTCCCTGCCGCCGCCGTCACCGCGACATCAAAGTGGCCCGCGGAAGAGGGCGACGGCGTGTGACGGCACCACCTTCAGCGCTGTCAGCGGCTGACTCGCATAAACAAATCACTTTAACCTTGACACGAGTTCCGGAATGAAATGGCGCTCGAGGTTCCCTGCTCCTCCGCGCACTTCACAAGCCGCCAAGTGCCGCCCTGTTCTTTCAGCGGCTCACATTTGTAATTTCTTGACATTCGCCGGGAAAGTGGAGCCGCTGCTGTCTACCTGGCACTGAAAATAAATAAACCCCGTGTTAAAAAAAGGGGAAAGCGGCGGATGCTTCCAGCAGCTGGCACAGGGCACGGCATCTTCCCGGAGGTTTTAGCTGCCATTTGCATGCGGGACGGTCCAAGTGGAGCGATTATAAAAGAAAACAATTTGTGTATCAAAAAAATTATTTCATGGTGTCTTTTTTGAGCAAATACCCACCATGTTTGGCAAAATCTGTGGTCCCTTCCAGCATCGCTTTAAAAACTGCTGGAAAGCCATCAATGTCTGTTGTGTTCACTTAAACATGTAACGTTTGTTTCTAGGTGTTCTGGAATTGCAGGCTCCCTCACTCCTCATGTTTGTATTTGTATGTGTTTCTGTGGGTGTGTGTGTACAGCCACAAGACTTGGTCATTATCTTTTATCAATTTTATAAACTCTAACTGGAATCAAAAACCTAAAAATACTAAAAGATTTCTTGTGTTGTGTTTGGTTACTTATCGTTAAGGTTAAGGCTGGGTAGGGGTTAAGGTTGTCATTGTTGGGATCAGAGCTTTCCCCATAGAAATAAATGGTGCTTCACCACAATGATATGAATGTGTGTGTGTGTGTGTGTGTGTGTGTGTGTGTGTGTGTGTGTTTATGTGTAGAGCCACGAGCCTCGGTCTCCATGCTGTGCCTCCACCGGCTGGCTGGTATCACCCTCTCCAGGGAAGGGGGCATCCAGAGGACGGGATGACTAAGGTGAAGGCTTCTCCCACAACCACAGGGGACGTGTATTAGCGGTCTGCAGGTGCCTTAAACTCCCCATAAATGATCTGCTTTCTTTAGACTTCATTAATCAGCATGGGTGATTTTAAACATAGCACCTTGGCCCTTGAAAGAAGAGCACCAGCAATACCGATGGGCCACCTTTGCACATGACTTTGGAGTTCCGTGGGAGGCCATTCACGGGCCAAGGAGGTGACACGGCTGGTGGAAGAAGAGTGCGAGATGGATGAACGTGGGAGTGATGTGGTGGACTTAACTGTCCATGACCGATTACAATGGAGGGACTGTCAAAAGTATCTTCTGTGAGTTATGTCATGTTCTAGAGTGGGGGTTGCTAGGGTTTGGTTAATTTCCCAAAATAAACTATATGTTTTCCGTTTTTTACGACTAGCCCCCCCCCCCAAAATTGCATATTCTGTGTGCATCTGACAAAATAATGGAAAACATTACACTGTTGAAATCAGCAGTCGGTCTCCTGGCAACCCCCCAGTTCTGTAAAATTTTTGTACAGTGTAGACCAGTCTGCAGACATCATTGGTTGAGGACTCTCTGTGTTGATTCTAGTTAATACTGCCTCTCAGGCCAAACCAAAATGGCGTGCGATGTAATCTTTACTCTGTACTGAGCATCATTTATATGAGCTGTAAGGCACCATCATTTATAAGGAGAAAAAAAGTTCCCAAATTGAAGAGGAAATTGAAAAACATCACCGTCCTTTTTTGTTATTTTTCAGATGAAGTCAGGCTTTCTTCATCAGATGTTACAGCATTGGGAACCAAAACTCACTCGTAATCCAACAAAGAACCTTCGTTAATTTTCCAAAACTCACTGTATCCATAGAGATTTTTGCAAAATCACATGAGTTTTGGAAATTTGCTCTTTGACTGTGACTTTTTCAGGATCAAGATCCCAGTTTGCTTAACGTTTTGCATGCTCCATCACCCACCTTTGTTTGTGATGAGATCAGTTAATAAGATACAACCTTGCTCAGATGTATCATCATTGGCGATATGTCACTGGCATCTCATCCAGGCTGTAGCTCTGCAAACCTGACCAGGATAAGCCGCTAGACAGTCCACAGTGTGTCTTGGAATAGGCTCTGGTCTCGCCACAACCCTAAGAGGTTATGGAAGACATGGATGGATGTTTTCAGTGAACAGAAGCTGGAGTAATGGAGAGGTACTTCCATCAAGATGCAGTTTACAATGAGATGCACTGGGGAGTTCATGAAGCTGGATATAAATGGAGGAGAAGATTCTGTTTGGGCACATGTGCACACAGCATAGCAGTGAACTCTGCACAGTGCCACAAAAATTCTGACAATTTCCCAGCATGCCCTTCTCAATGTCTGTCTCAACATTTAATAACTACAATCTTGACACCATAAACAGCTGAATTATTCTTGCATAATCCACTCTATAAAATACCGGTGGAGATTTCATTCTACTATAATGCTCCAGAAATGTGTAGCAGGAAGTCCAGAAGTATGTGACCCATAATTCCCTTAGCGGTAAGTGGGAGTTGGTGCAAAGGTGATGGGCCTGTTAGTGCAGAAGCTTTTGACACATAGGCGTGGCCCTAAGAGGAGAAGTGGAGCACATTAAAATGTAAAAAAGCTTTTAGACTAATGTAACGTTCCACTGCTTGGCATTTACAAGCCAGACTTCCTGTAAGATCAGATGGTTTGAGGCATTTTGCATTTTTATACTTTTCAGCATTTGGCAGCTACAGTGGACAGAGTTCTGGCTGCAGTTGCTGCCCTGGCTCTGTGTGTGTGTGTGTGTGTGTGTGGAGTTTGCACACTCTTATGGAGTTTGTATGCATGCTGCGGAATCCACAGCCTTGTCTCCGAATTTCTCAATGTGTGTCTCGGCGCCCTGCGATTGGATGGACTGGCATCCCGTCCTAGGCGGCTCCATAGCCTGCGCCCTCTGCTTCCTGGGACAGAATCCAGCCTCACACTGGATTCTGGGAGCATGAATGAACGGATTTCTCTGTGCCTTGCAAAACAGCCCTTGTGTTCCAGTGCTTTGGCGATAATGCAAGTTCTGACTAAGCTCATGAGTCCCAGCATGCTGGTATCCGTGCTTAAATGATAACAGCAGTAGAAAAATATAATGAAATACCAGTACCCTGCACTGGTGAAGTATCCTGCACTGGTATACTCTCTTAACTGACCGCTATGGGAATTGACATGCTACGAGGGGTCTCTCCTTCTTTGGTGCTTGGCATTACAATCGTGCTCTGCCATTTTGTGCCAATGACTATTTTTTAAATGTGAATGGTGAAGTGCTGGTGACATCACTTGGTGACAGTGACATTGCTCCGTGGCAGTGTTGCGGCATGTAAACAAACAGCAGAGGACTTAGAAACTGCCACAGCCCTCAAGCCTTTCTGAGGAGTCGTTTTCCAATTATTCTGAGTTTTTTTTTTTTTTCCCTTTTCCTTTCTCTCTTTTGGACTCCCGAATGTCTCTTCCCAGCCGCTTGACTCCGATGCTCTCCCATTTCTGTCACCATAGCAACGTGCATGTACTGCCTGTCTCCCAGAACACTTTAAATACCCAGCGTTTCATTTGCATAGAAATAACATTTCAGTGCGAGTGCTTGCTCTCATTATCTTGCCCTCATGTGAAACCCCCCTTTTTTGCTGTAAAGCCCCACCGTACCCCGTTATCGCAATCCCACCCTCCTGAATGCCACTTTCCAGGCGTGCCTTCCTATGATCTTAGCTCCACCCTCCTAGAAAGCCCCCACCCCCAACACCATCTTATTTGTGGCTGAGTTTAAGTCAGTTTGTCTGCCATTTGGGACTCCTGTGACATTTTGACAAAGCTCTTGCCGACCATCTTTATTGCGTGAAAATATATATATATATATATATTTTTTTTTTTATCAATCATGCTCATCAAGACAATGTATCACCATAATTATCTCCATACACACTCTACCGGAGGCCACAGCCAGCGAGGGATTGGCGTGACTTGACAAATATTTTGTTTGAAATTAAACCGTAAGCACACACCTCCTTCAAAACCATTCGGCGTGTCCACTGCTTTGTACCGCCAATCCCAAGCGGACACGACACTGACATCTGCCCAGCCCAATCAGCTTTGAGAGTGCTAAATTGAATGTTGTGTTTGTTTAACTTGTTTAATTTCGCGTAGCGGTAAGCTACGGCTCGACAGGTAGCCCTGCTCTTTTAAGTACCGGACAAAAGCCGAATCGTCCTTTCTCCCCGTTCCACCGCCCCGGAGCCCACTGTGCACTTTATAAACTGTCGGCCTCACCGGGCAACAGCACCACAGTGGCGACGGCGAACCGGCGCGGAATTAACCGTGTAATTAGATTGTTACTTTGTGAAGAAACAAAGTCATGACAACGTGACTATGGGAAAAAAATAAAGGTCTGGGTTTGTTCATCAATATGCTTCAGCTACTGGCCCATAATTATACAGGTCGCATGGTCCACTGATTCCTTATTCAAGCACGTTTTAATGACCCATCTGGTTATTAAAAAATCCTAATAAATAAACAAAACTTTTTATCCCTTTATTCGGTAGGTAATATATGCACTGGTTCCACTTTTGCATACTGTTCGGTGTCATGCCGCTCGCACGTGTACACACCTGATCTCTGTAAGAATCACGTTTGCCACTGACTTACCTCACTGTGTAGCACTGACCCCTAGTGGCTAGGTGAGTGGCGACACCGTCCCCTGGCCTGCCGTTTCCAAAACGGCGACTCCGCATAGTGTGCACTTGCTCTTCAGCATCGGCGGCGACGACGGTGATCGTGAGTTCTGCTGCTTGAGTCCGGTCCTTCCGGCGCAACCTGCCGCCACTCTCAGAACACACGATCTTTCATTCTGCTCTTCATTCCGGAACCTAATACCCATTAGGACTCAAAAGCAATATATTTTTTCATATTTTTTATATAGTAGTGGCTCTGCATTCAGCCGTATTTCAGGGAGCCGTGTGGGGGGAAGGGCACATGGCCATTAAATCGTAAAACATTAACCACGCTAAGAGCGATTATGCCCAGCTGTAACATGTAGCCAGTGTTCATTCATTATACATCTGTTGTGCCGTGCACTTACCTCACTTGCTTTTATATCGCGAGTAGGTTCTAGGTTGAGTGCTGCCCACGGAGGCCGCGGCTATTAGGAGAATTAACTCCCGCTAAGCAGCAGCTGCCCCCGAGAAGAACATATATTCTCCATTATCTGCCGCCCGGCCTAAGCGGCGGTGCAGGTCCGAATAGAACAATAAAGCGAGAGCAGGCCGGCCAGAGGATTAAGGAAATAGACTAATAAACAGGCCGGAATTCTGCAAGTGGTTTCAGTCTGCCAGATAAAGAGTCTTCACCTCGTCCTTCTGATATTCGCCAAATGCTTTTGTGTGTGTGTGGGTCATTTATATATTACGTTGTGGGGACCAAATGTCCCCAAAATGTGATAAATGCCTGTTATTTTAACAATGTGGGGACCACTTTTTTCAGTTCCCAGAAGGGGAAACTCAGGTTTTATAAAAATCCGTGAATACACTCAAAAAACTAAAAATGCCAAAAGTCTTGTATTTTGTTTGGTTACTTATGGTTAAGATTAGGCTTGAGTAGGGGTTAAGGTTGTCATTGTTGGGGTTTTGCTCGTAGAAATTAATGAATGGTTCCCACAAAGATATGAGTACAGATTGTGTGTGTGTGTGTGTGTGTGTATGTTTGTGTGTGTGTGTCTGTGTGTGTTTGTGTGTGTGTCATGCACACACGTTCTTGCATTTCTATGATTCGTTCTGCGGCTAACGTGGAACTGCAGTACACCATAGCATGAATGGCCCCCCTCCCTTTTGTTGATTCTGTAAATAGTTCTCAGGCTAACGTGGAAACTCCTTGAACCGCAGGACAACGTCACATCTGTGAATTTAATTCCGCTTTCATAACCTACTTGGCAACACTGGAGCTCCAAGTATTGCCCCGGTCAATTTATCGGAAATATTTGCCAATGAAATCGGTCAGACTCGTTCTTTCTTTCTTTGTTTTTCATTAAAAAAATAAAAAGAGAGCGATAACAATCGTCCCAAATCGTCAACACCACATGTGTCACTTTAGCTATCGAGCAACGTTTCCAGGTGATTATGCGGCTATAATGCGCGCGGCTAACCTTGGCCGGCTGGGAACGAGGGGCGCAAGCACAGGCATGTACGCGCACAATAGCGGTGATTAACGATCAGCTGATTAGGCACTTACCGTGTAATCTTAAATAAAGGATATGAAATCACTTGCTTTACAGCCGTGAAATGATTTTCCTCACAATGGGTTACCTTGTGCTAATCAGCTTTATGGCAGCAAAGGCAGGGAATAGATGTGGACTTTTCACTCCCAGTCATAATGCGGGATATCCAGGGAGCTCCTTTTTGAATAGCCATATATCATTTTTTTTTTCCCTCTGCTGCGCCCTTCCTACTGGCTCCCCTTGCTCACCCCCCCCCCCCCCCCCCCCATCAGCACCAAGCTCCCGCTTACATGCTGAAACAAAACAGTCAATCATTCGTTATTATGAGTTATTAACAAAGAGCCCTGTTGAGCGGAAACGCTTCGCAGGAAGTTATTGTAATTACACGTCAGTATTTGATATCCTTGCTTTTGAAGGGGTCTGGATGATGTAAGTATTCCGGATTGAAGCATGATTTTTACCTTTAAACTGTGGAGCTACAACTGCAGCATACAACTTGCATCTAGATCACGATTTAACGATAAACATTTGGTTGTTCAACACTAAAGATAAATTGAACACGCTTTAGTTGTATAAAATGGTGAAGATGCCATTTGTAGCATAGGTACATTGGGATGTGTGTGTTTTTTCACATACACTATCTTGCTCTCTTTTTATAAGACATAAGTATGGGGTCAGCTGTCCATCAGGACCCCCCAGGAGCATTTTTCAGGGGGTTAAGGACCTTGCTCCAGGGTCCAGTGGAGTTGTGGCTGTTCTGCTGAGCATGGGACTTATACTGGTGACCTTTTGATCACAAGCATGGAGGTCTAACCCCCAGATGCACTCACCCCCACTAACAAATAATATATGAGTGAGACAGTGGGTGACAGTTCGTAGCACCAGGGCTGGGGTTCTGGTTCCTGACCTCAGCACTATGCATGTGCGGACTTTGCATGTTCTTCCAATATATCTGTAGTTTTACAGTGCCCGTCAAAAGTTTGGGTACACTTACCTATAGAAAGGTTTATTTGTACTATTCTCTATGTTTTAGAATGATTATAAAGACATCAACACTATAAAATAACACACAGGGCATTATGCACTGACCAAAAAAATTTGTTGTGGGCACGGGCAGCTTTGTGGGTTGGGATTTCAAATCCTGTGGTCACTTGGCTCTTGAGCAAGGCCCTTAACCCCAATTGCGCCATGAACTGGCTTTCTCCTCTATGCCAGTTTCATGAGGTGGCCTCCTGGGATGCCTTTTCAGCATGTGATTCGACATTATCACTGTCCTCCGTAGGCGGCTTGGCGTGTCCAAACTTCTGACTGGCAATGCATATAGACAGCTGCCTGAGAATTTCCCACAATGTGCTGTTGAGTATAAAGTCCAGGATGCATCCTGCCCTGTGTCAGGCTTGGGGCTAACGCTGCAATCTCCCAAGAGCCTGTGAAAGATGGATAATTGAATAAACATTATGGAAATGGCCGGCATATGTGAAGGATTTTGCTGTGGTGCAACATGTTTTGAACATGAGACACAATTGACCCTCAGACGTGTTAGCAGAAGGATAAGGATGCATCCATGAGTGGAATGTTGCCAGTATAATGAGCAGAGTAGCTGTGACAGCACCATAAAGATCTGTCATCAGTCATCCGTAATAACGGCACGACCATAACTGAGACTCGTTTGCGGTGCAGTAATGAATGAAGCCGTCACACCGCCGCAATTTAATCGTGATTGATCCGCGTGGTCCCTGTGGTGTGGTAAACATTTGGGCCGCATGGGAGGCATGACCGCGACCATGAACGGGCCGTGGTCACGCTGGTGTGTTGCGATGGGTCTTGCTGGTCATGATCCGTGATGAAGCAGACCCTGTGGGGGTGGTGGGGGGATCTCCAATGAAAGGCTGACGCTGTTGTGACCGTGAATAATGCATGGATGGTGTAGTAGCACCAGGGCAGTCACAGGGGCATGGATACCCTGGCAGATTTAGGGGCCCCAGCACTTTACAGGGGCCCCAGAATTTAACGTTGGGGGCCCAGTTGGCAATGAGTACCCGCCCAACGCTCTCCCAAGGGGGCCCGCTAGTCCTAGCTACTCCCCTGAGTGTGCCTTCCCCTTGCCTGGTGAGTGTTCTGCTCCTCTCTCTCCACATCTGGTGGCTTCCTGCGGTTACTGACTCATCTCAAGTATGACTGGATGAGACACGTCAGTGACTTCCCTCTCAATTAAAATTTGTGTCTATAAAAAAACACATTATGACACATATTTACAAAATGTAGTCCATAAATAATACAGTAATCCATACATTAAATACTTTTCATTCACATTTGTCTAGAAGGAAATATTATTAAATGTAAAACTGTTTTACAACTCTTAAAGCATTATAAAATGGTAATAGCTTCACTGAAAGGAAAAGTATAATACGTAGCGGAATACTTGATTCTAGTCTGGAAGTGTTTATGCTAAATGAGTCCCTCAGCATGTTTTGTATGCCCAACGCAGGTGTTTGGTGTCCCAGGTTTGAGCTAAGCATGGACAATATTAGACAGGACTTCAGTAATCCATGAAATTGTCACTCCACTGTCAGTTGAGATTTAACTTAATCCTTATGATTGTTTATTTAATTATATATTTCAAACTGCAGAAAAGGAACATTATCTTAAACACCACATTTTCCTGGATTCCTGGATTTTGAGCAGACTTTTCTTTGCATTATATTAATAATGTTACCTGTAGAGTAAAATGAAATGTTTGTGAAAATGCATTTTGCTTATTCCGGTAGTCAGTGTCCATTCCTGCAGCTGTCTTCACGAAGGGCTGTTGTTGTTTGGGTGGCGTACGTGAGGGGAGAGCGTTCCGCCAGCCTATTAAAAGTTGGGAAGAGACTGTTCAGTAGCCCTGAGGACTGCTGGGTAATTGGGTGGCTGGAACACAGGTGATTGCCATCTCAGTTCCGGTTGACCAATCAGCCTATTCTGCACCTGGACAGTTATAGCGGGACAACGCGGGGGCCCCCCTGGGATTGGCCACCAGGGGAGGCAAGACAGACGAAAGTTTTCCAGGAGAATCAGCCAAGCCTTACGGCAACAGAAGAGTGCTCCGCCTGCCTTGTTTACCGTCTGCTTGTGCCCTGTCTTCTAATCCAAGGCAGGTGTTTTCTTTGACTCAGATCGTTGCCAGCTCTGCGTTGGGCAGCATGGAACTCTCTTCTTCAAACTTACCTCCTGGGGGCGGCCTCCCACTTTGCATTTTTGCATCACGGCTCTAAAAATTCGCCACTTCAGCGAGCGCATACTGTTCCCGGGATGAGAAATACGACCTTGTTAGGGAGTATTAACCCCGATGTTTCCAGCTCTGTGGGGTCAGCGTATCCCCGCTGCAATGTCGACTCGCCCTTCGCCCCATCTCAGTCGGTCGGGAAAGCGGCTGTTTCCGAGCAGCCGGGGTTCAGCGTTGGGGAAGGACGCGAGTCTTTAGCAGCGTCCCTGCTCCGCTTAGGGCAGGAATCCATCATTCGGGATGTACCCCGTCGCTTCTTTTCCCTGGTGGCAGGGCGGGAGCCAGTGGAAATTATACAGAGTTCAGGAGGCTCCCGGCACCGGAGGAGATTCCCTGATAATAACAGATGTGACCGACGTGATCTTTCACTTTGCTTCGCCTTTGAGCAGCCAAGATCGCGGAGGCCTGTGGTCGGAGACAGCGCAGAATTGTTCCTCTGCAAGAAAGCCGGTGGGGGAGGGGTGCTGATCCAATGAAAGCCTGCTTTATTTCCTTATTTACTCGCTGTCATTCCGCTATGATTTATACTCTTTCCGATGAGCCGCGTGTGCGTGTGTCTCACACGATGCTTTATGACAGTACAGTGTGTCACGTTCCACATGCAAACAGGGAGACGGGCTTTACATCCCCCGCGACAAGAAAGGGGACCATTTCCGGTTTTTTCCTGCTAGGCCTCCAGTACTGCATCCTTATCAAAAAGAAAGAAAAAAAAACCCGGCCTACACTGATGGCACATAATTAATTGATGACAGTGAAAAGTTAATAAACTTTTTTTTTTTAAATTTTTTTTTTTTGTTTCCCCAAAACCAGCATTTTCCATTAAGGGCCTGGTAAGTTCAGCCTTGACTGAACTCAGAGGACCATCACATTGCAGATAAGAGTATGTGTCGCTGTATAATATCACACCGTCGCATCTCTGATTCTAATTATACAAAACATAATTACTGTGGGGTAGCTCATACCAATTATCGTTTTTATTTTACGGTATGTTGCCATTGCTTTGATTAGCCATTACACCGAAGTGTGTGAACATATATTTGCACTACAAGGGCTTTTTAATGAGAATGTACTTTAACACTATTTTTTCCCGCTGGATGTCAAAGTGCGTGCTTGGATTTACCACGTACCACTCTGGTTATTATGTATCCTAGTGTAATGTACTTACTGTGGAGAATCCCAGCAGAAATGGGGAGTAGTATTCCAGCACAAATACTATGCAGTATATAACTGTAGCATAGTGCATCCTAGAGCATTTCTTATGCCATAAGCCAGTGTAGCTATGGTACATGTCCTGGGGTACTTGTTTCGTAATATCCCAATATAATTACTGTGTGGTGTGCTAGTATAGTGCTAGTATAGTAATGTCCTTCTATAGTTACTGTGACTTTACTCAAGCTGGAGAAACAGTCGCACAATGACCTGAACCTTCTTGAAAGAAGCCGGAATGTATTTTCTATACATGCCTTTGTTTTATTCATTTGATCTTTTTCCTCCTATGCCTGTGTTGCCGTGTGCCTTCTAGCTGTGCTGAGCATCACACTCTGTTCCCCGTCTCTCAGCCATGGTGTGAAACAAGTCTGGCCGAACTGCGTCATTGTGTATTATTGCCAAGAAAAACCATTAAGTCGGTCTGTTGTTTACCATGCTTATGATCGCTCATCTAAACAAGCAATGCAGAACCACAACCAAAGCCCACTGATCTGGTGGTGGTCCACACACATGTCCAGAGGAACATGGCGGACATCAGCAGTCGCCACGGAAACATGTAAATGCCTGAAGCTGTGATAACTCCTCTGACGTTATGCAAATCCACTCAGGATTGTTCTAATGATTGGATGAAACCTTATTATCATTATAAATAAAATGACTTTAATTACAGTTACATTTGTCAATGGTATCCTTTGATTAAACTCATATGGAATATTTTACTTATGAAAATTTTCCCCCTGCTATATAGAATTAGAAATGTAACTCTATCCAAGTAAGCGAACTGGACATGTCATTTTGCATATTCAAATCCCACACAGGGACTTCCGTTTGAACATGGTGCATGACTCACATTGCTTTAGGAAAAACATCCAGATCTATAATCAGTAAACTGCAAAATCGTTACCTTGGTAAATCTCGTTGTGTTGGAAAGTGCAGGCCATGCCATTAAAATGAAAATAATGAAAGTGGATTGTAGCATTTCATCAATAGTTTTAGAAGACCCACCTCGCATTCATAATTTATCTCTGACGGTGGCTTTGAATATGCTGTTCGTATGAAGTTTGCATGTTCTTCCTGTATGGTGCGGGAATTTCTCTGGGTGCCTCTCTGTAGATGACTTATCATTCTGTAGATGGCATATCTAAATTGCATGCATGCATGTGTTGAAATGGCCTTGGATCCAGTCCCGGGTGTCCCCCTGCCTTGTACCTTGTCATCTAAGAGTCTCTAGTTCCTCTCAGTCCTGGATAAGCAGTGGGATGCTAGCTCTGCAGCATTGCTTGGCACTTCGGTCATGAGCTCTGACCATTTGAGTGACACTGAGTGGGATTCTGCAGCCCCTCAGATTTTAAAAGACATGGTAAATTGGCCCTGAATGACTGTTGCTTGGTGAAGTGACTTATTTATATAACGTCTAGGATCCAAGGTTTTAGGAAAATCCCTGCGGCTCTGCTGAACTAACATCTGTTGGCTAATTATTTATTAGATGCATTATGGAGTCCTCTTTGTCACCAGTACACACTCAGTCCCAATATGCTTTCCTAAACTCTGGCTCACTGTAAGAGAGACAGCATTCACTTCAGTGAGTATGGTTGAGAACGTGAATGTTTTGTGGGGTGACTTGGTAACACTGTGGTTAACACTGTTGCCTCACACTCCTAGAACCGTGGTTCCAATCTCTGCCCCATACAGTAAAATAAAATACTTGTCATGTTATGGGTTACCACCAAAACCTGAGTTTATCCCCGCCTTGTGCCTATAGCTTCTGGGATGGACCCCCCAGCCCTGCACGAGACAAGCAGTTATATAAAATGGATGGATGTTTCCTGTGACCAATAAAACATCATATATTGAATCAAGTGTCCTGCTCTTCTCTTTTGTTTGTTACTTTATCGCCTCATATTATGGCAGGAAGTTTGTGGCAGAAGCAGTACAACGAAAAGTCTGTAAGGCCACTGAAGGAAGGAAGAATTCATTCATGAATTAATACCAACAGAACTCTGTGTGGCACACAGCGCACATTTCACTTAACCCCCAGTTGTTAAGGAGAGAAACTGTACCCCCCAGTTCCCATCCACCACCCGAACCCTGGAATTAGTTAAAATAATAAAACAGAGAACATGGCGACAGATTACTTGATTAGGTGATTCCACTGAATGAGAAGCAGTGAGATACTCTTAATATATAGCCACAGGGTGTCTAGCTGAGGTAACGGTAAAATATGAGCAACACGCAGTAAGAAATTCTCAACACATTCCTTTATGTATGAACCCTAAATCAATATTTATTGCACATAAAGGAGCAATTTTCCTATCATGAATGATTAAAACTCTGACAAAAACACACCTACAAGTTCGGCATATTGTTTTATTCTTATTCATACTGATAAATAAGAAATTACATGGCCTGGTGTGGAAAGCAAGATCCAACATTTTTTGGATGTTTACAAAAGCAGGTTATTATTGTAATATTGGATTCAGAATTGTACACTGTTTACAAGGCAACAAGCTATTAAAATTTAATGTGGGCAGAGGCAAAGCAATCAGTGCAAGGCATTCTGGGTAGATTGACCATATTGCCTAAGATTCAGTATTGTTGTTTTACATTATTACAATTCAGTGAGTGGTTTGCATCCCCATCTATTTATTTTTCCTTCATTGTTTACACGTGTGAACTTTTTCTATGAACACGATGATCTGATGCTGAAGCTTACATACAGTATGAACATATTGAAACTATTTCCGATAAAGTGCAAGAGCGCTTTGTCAATGCTCGAGTTTGATGTCATGCAAAACACTACACCGCTATTTTGAGACTCATCTTGTGTATAATGAAACATTGAATATACTCGGCCAAATAGTGTAATAATTCGACTCCAACTAAATCACAGACTCAGAATAACCTCACTTATAGAATTTCTATTGGATTTACTCTCCTTTAAGTGTCGGCACTTTTCCACTGGCATACAGGAGCCCGGTTGGACCTGAGCTTTACTGCAAAGAGACACTAGTTACAGTTCCACCATGCTTTGATTTTCCACCACAGAAGGCTTGGCTCGGTTAAGGTGTTGTCAGGTTTGGCGAGCGACAGTGATGTAAAACTGAAGAGACACTAATTTACTGTCCACATCATGATTTACTACGTGCTAATTTCTGCTAGCAAGTCTCTGGATGAATCTCAATACCAAGAACGCAAATATCGTACTTGTGGTCTTGCTAACTGGCCTTCCAAGAACGAACTTAGGGTGCAGTGAATCATGGGATTGGTCTCCTTCGGCGAGGATGCAACTAATGTATCCTTGATATTTGGGGCAGAGCAAGACCAACATCGGAGGATTTTTACTGTCTTTGTTCACTTGTGTTCTTAGTATTGGACCTGGTGTTTGACAATGGAAGATGATGTAAAACGGGTACATGAGAACACAATTATGGTCAAATACACATATTGAGATTCACCCTCTGAGAATTTCCATGTCATGTTAGCATCAAACGCTAACGAAATTAGCATTAGCTTGCATAAATTTGCATTATGAATCCATTCCGTTCAGGCATTCTATAGTACTATCTCAAGTAGGAGGTTGGAACATTTTCAAGTTCAGAGTTTTCGGGAATGCATCAACACATCACGATGTGTGATACTACTGATAATTAGTATACAGAATACGCCCTTTTTCCCTTCAGATAATCCATGCATATCAAAGCAGATCACCCAGCCTTTCTTGTCTTGACCATTCGGACGGTAGTGATGCAACCAGCCCAGTTTGCTTAATAAGCCATGTCAGTGTGGATACAGGTTGGGTACAGCTCACATAATTTACAACGGCTCGGGTATGGTTTGGTTCCTGGTGGCAGTGAAAAAGCGTCTTGTATCAGAACTCTTGTGTTTTGGAGAGCAATGGGTAATATGGAGCAGAGCCACAGGGCAAATGAGGAACAGACTTTAGCAGACGCTAAGAGATTCATGCTGTAATTGTTGATCATGCTTTAAACTTTGTGTTTTGCGTGAATTTGATGGAGCAGTAGAGGCAATCCGATATTGCCAGTTTTTCAAGTAAGCCTCTAATAATCACTGAAGTGTTCTCCAGTATGCTGAAGTTCTGTATCCTGCAGAATACTTAATTTAAAGTGAACTGTAAGGCTGAAATATTTTCTGCATGCTTGTTTCATGTTGTAACTTGAATTGATATTGATGATGTCATTGTGCAGAGATGAGGCCTAAATGCACCAGATGTGTTTTTGGCGAGCAAGATCATTCATTGTGGGCAAATTCATGAGCAACTCATACACAAATGTAATATGAACTTGTGTAAACTATGTGTAAAGTATAAGATATCTGAGATGCTGGTAGGACATCTATAGCTTGTTTTTGTTCATGGCCTAATAATGTTCTAACTAGAGGTGGACATTTCAGCTCTAGAGAGTAAAAATCTGAACCAAAATGTAGTTTCAACCAACCAATTAAGTATAAAGAGTCACACTCTCAGAGTACTCAATTGGTTGGTTAAAACAAAATCTTGGTCCAATTTTTTACTTTCTGGATCTGAAATGTCCACCCCTGGATCTAACTATATGCGTGAACATTAGGCATCAGTATGTTCTCTTTGTCACCATTCCACACTCAGTACATTCAACACTGTCCACCATCTTGTTTTTCTGGCCATAGCAAGAATGAAAACTAGAAGGCTTACAGAAGTGTGTTTATTATTTGGAGCATTGTCAGTTTCCAGCACACTGAAATTGGATCAGGCTGGTCCTATAGACACCTCTGTTTTTAAGCAGTTCATATGGCATACACACTCCACACTGCTTTTCTCAGTCTCATAGACTCGGTTCTTCAGTACATTTGGAGGTGCATGATCACATAGCCCACCAGCAAATAACCAGCGATGACTGAAGCTCGCAGAGATATAGATGCATGTAGAGGATTTATCTGTAATAGCAGGCAGTGGTCAGGAAAACCTGTTGTAGGAATCAAAGTCAAGATGTACATTGATTTTCCCCCCTTTTTTGTGTTTGGCTATGAGTCAGTGATGTTGACCAGTAAGGTTTACATATGTATGCTTTCAACTGGTTTAAGTTGGTGTGACCCTAGAGAGGGGATAAATGGAAATGGTTTACCACATGTAACTGATTTAACATACAGCCATTTCTTCCATAACTGTGTCACAGAACCAGACCAAAGAAGAGAAGGGTTAGTGCTAATGGTAAATAGGAAAACAACAGATTAAACAAAAAGCAGAAATAAGAACAAATGGATAAATTTGAGGTCAGAAGTTATAGGACAATTAATAGATTAGACAGTGTTGATAGATCATAATAACTTGCAGAAATCAATGGATTCTATAGCTCTAATGATATGAATCAGATCTATCTTGCTCTGCTTTGTGACAGTGAGTCATGCCAAGCGTTTCTTAATATATCTAGATAAGGTTTGATTTGTGTTGGTATTTAAAGGAGACTGTCACTGAGATCCTCTACTGCAACCTTTTCCGTTAGGCTGAATATATGACACCGGTGACCAGCAGTGTCACTATGCAGTCTTTGCCTTTAAGTGCTGTGACAGACTAATTAAGAACTGAAAAGACCGACTCATGGGGGCTTTGGGCACCTTCCTTGGGTGCAGGATCATTTGTTGTACAAAATTTAATAGAATTCGTCCCGTGCTGACTGGAAATGGAAGGCTGTCCCGGGTTCCATAAGCCAACACTCTGTGGTACGGGATTCTAACTTCGGCATTTTAAATGAAAGGATAACAGATGGTGTGTGACATTACTTTTAGTGTAATTTTTGGACCATTGACTTTTATAAGCAGAATTTTACTGGACTATCCTAGAATGCTTATTTCTCTACAGGAATGCCCATGGTCTGCGTGAAGTATTAAAGAATGACCAAATCAGTGCGCTTCCCTGTATATTAAATGTGAAAAGGTTCTCCTTGAGCTGTAAAACAGCCCACCAATAAGAAACATGGGGATGACTGACTGGTAGGCGGGTAGCCGTCCAGTTTTTGGCACTGTATATTTGTTTGAGAGTGCTAGGGTGTACCCGGTGTTACATCGGTCTAAATGCCTCTGCATATATGCCTTGTGCAAGCACAGTCGTTAATTGTTGCCGTGATAGTTACAGGTAAGTAAGTACTACGAGGAAACTGAGTGACTGCAAAGGGATGGTTAGAGTTATCAGATGTTTTTCCATGATGACTGATGACCAGCCCAGGGCCATCAGCCTGAGGTAGCAGCCATTTTAAGTAGCGTCTCCAAATCTGGGGAATCTGAGAATTATGACTCTCCACCAGCATGGTGTGCTAGCTTCCATTGTTCCTTTAGTTAGTTACCTCAATTCCTACGCCTTAAACCTCAAAAAAGACTCTCATTTCTGTATATTTTTTCCCTTTGTTTGAACTATGCCCCAAATGTGGGAATCTCGACTGCATCATTTCTGGTAGTGGGGGACTGCGTTCGTGCTCTCCCCTGATTTTTTTTTTTTTCTGAAATTGCCCCTCGGGGACAAATAAAGTTTTTTGATTTGATTGATTTGATGAGATCATTGAATGAGAGTGGTCCGATGACTCGGCGTGCAGTGCAGTACTGTATGTAGTTACTTTTATCATTACTGTATTATTATTATTATTATTATTATTATTATTATTATTGTGTACTGTGTTATTACTTTGCAACTTACCTGCAAATTCTAGAGAACATATCTCATTCATAATTGGGGAGCTGTATATCAGTTGTTTTTGTGTGTATATATTGTCCCATAGGCTACTGCAAAATCCTGCAAGGCAAAATCATGGTATGTCTTCTCCAGTGCCAATGATCTGTCACATTATAAGAAATATGGGTTATGCTTTTAATCTCCGTAAATACCGTTCAGCCTGTTTATTATGCACAAGAAAGAAAAGATAAATTAATCAAAGAGATAGGAAATCAATCTGGTTTTCAAGCTGTCATTTTGAATAACATTGCTGGCCCTTTCTTCATAATTGGGTTTAATTTGAATGTGGTGTTTGAGATGAGAGGTACTTCAGATGTAATAGGGGTATTTTTTGGCGTCTGGAGCTTGTGGGTTGTGGGGACCCTCAGGCTCCACCCGTTCATAAACTATCCCGCAGCATTTAATAATTTAATAGAAAGATAATCCTTACTTATTATGAAAAATAAACAAATTTGAATGTATTGTATTTAGTACTTAGATAAGATTTCTTTATTGTCATATTTACTATTTGCATGCATTAAAAAAAACAAAATGCCACCCCCCTAGGCCAAACAGAGCCATAACAGACAATACACAAAATAGACAAATATCACCATAAAACAAACATCACAATAACAAGTAGGGTATAAAATATAAGAATATATATATATATATATATAAAAATGGATAGTCAGCAAAGTGTCCAGTGTTAAAATGTGCTGTGTTAGTGTCCAATATTAAAATAGCTTGTATTTTATTTTAAACTTTAAACTAATTTTATTTGAATTTTTAAAAGGAGTCCTATATTGAAGATTCCCCTGCTCCAGGGTGAAAGCAGGATATCGGTAAACGCCACGGTGTGAGTCATGATGTGATGGTAATCTTGATGGAGTCAGCATTTCAGTCAGGCGGCTGTGTGGACGGCCGTGTGGCCTCCTGCCGTGGCGATTATGGGTAATAGAGTTTTACAGCAATAAGCACAGTGACTGTGAGGTGTTTAATAAAGTGGTGCACTGTTTCACTCCACCTATAAACACTGCTCTGTTTACCAAGCTAAATTTCTGAGCTTTTTGTGTCAATTTTTGAGATTAAAGCAAGGCTTTATGTCCTGCCGTTCTCATTCATCTTAATTTTTGACCTCTATTAGGCCTACTGTGTCTCTGTTCAGTGACTAGCCTTGTGTATTCTTGTGTCTTTTTAAATTACATTTGCTTTTTGGAAGACCGTGAGCTGGTGGGAGGAACTGGCTCACTGCTAGACCAATGTTCTCCATGCAGGAAGACCCAAATAGGCACCTGGGCATATATAAAGTCACCTTTACCACACAGAAATACATACAGGCGTGTTGCGAGCACGTAACTCTATGTACACCGACAAGCACACGCATCTGTGTAGCCTAAACAGCAGCAAACAAAGCTACCGCAGTGATGTCACAGGGCGGTCAGCAGTAGGGCCTCAGGCGCTGACTGTTCAGTCTGGGACGTTCCATTCGGGGGGGGGAATGCTGTTTTTGGCGCTCCACTGATTCTGCTTTGTTTGCTCATTCAGCCGTAATTCACGACAGAACACACCCCCGTGCCAAACGGGGCTCGGTGACAGTGTTACAGGGAGGTGTGAGCACCGGAAAGAACACGCCGGTCGCATGCGACACCGCAAGCGCGGACATGTATGGTTAGGGATCCCTGTGGGGCGCTGTGGCGTCGAACGGTGACACAGCCGGGTGAGTTTGACCTTCCAGAGTGTCACAGGGCTACGGGGCTGTCATACTTGGGCTCGTCATGCTGTTAGTGAGGGGGGTGGGGGGTAGGGGGTAGGTCCTGCCCTTGCCAGTACTGGCGCTATCCAAGGCAGCTCATGCATAGCTAAACCTCACTGTCCAGTCACCCTTACATCCTCTGGTGGGGGGGCAAAAAAGGTACTGAAAAGTTATGAGTGTCCTGGGAATCTGCTGGAGGTACAGTGTATGAATCACCTAACCCTTCTCACTCAGTCAGATGCTCCGATTTCATCTGCGTTGCCTGTTTAGCAAGCAGCAGCCCCACACAACTCAGCCCATATAAAAACAGATTTAAAAATTATTCCCTGATTATGAGCCCATTTGGTAAAAGAGCTTATCGCTTAGAATTATGAGGGTTTTTTTTTTCAGGCTAAATGAACAAGGCATTTTGTAGCGCTGGTTGTCCAGCTGTAAAAGAATAAATAAAGCCAGTTAGACTAAATAAAATACAGACTGTGCTGTTTATGAGCATTCAGTTTGTAGAAACCTTCTGTAACTAATACCTGGCTCCTCCTTGCCTCTGAGATTCCTGAGTTGTGCCTTATGTAAATTACAGTGTTTTTGTATCCATTTAAGCTTACAGTGCGTGGATTGTCATTTTAATTGATTTATACAGTGTAGGTTAGTCTGATTCCCTGTGAGATTTTACAGTAACTATCCTGCACATGGATGCTTATTATCTGGCTCACAACAATTCCATTCAGTAGTGGTCGCCAAGCCGTTGATCACTAAGACTTTCCCAGTCAAGGCTCCCCCCATGCAAAAAAAATCAATCGTTGGGGATAATCTTCCCCCAGCTGCTGTACCCGTGGGCAAAATCTACCAATCTGAGCTCAGCAAAAGATACTGCGGTGATTCGGTAGTTATCCAGATTATGGTCCCTGTAAAAGTAGCTCACACAGTAAAAAACGTTGGCGACTTCCATACATTTACTGGAAGTCATTTTATGGGAGAAAGACCAATGAGAGAACCCCAGTTGTATGAATAAAAGGCAATGATCTCAAGAGGCCTTATGTGAATTAAGCTGTTTTCTCAGTTTTAGTGGTTTTTCCCATTTGGCTAGCCCATCCATCCATCTTCTAACCACTTATCCTGGTCGGGGTCATGGTGGGGGGAGCCTGGAGCCCATTCCAGGCAGCATATGGCTAAAGGCTGGCGGACTTCCTGTCTGGGGTGCCAGTCCATCCCAGAGTGCAGACACAATCACACACTACAGACAATTAGCCTAAGTGCTAGTCTTTAGACCGAGGGGGGCGGAGCCCCAGGGGCACTGGCCCAACCAGAGTGCCTCCTCCCTTGTGACTCACCAATTCAAAACATATCATTGGTTGGCCCCTCTTTATGAATTATGGCCCCTTTTATGCTCCCACCTTAAAAATCCTATAATAACCCCAGAGGAGAACACGCAAAATTCACGCGAGACGTAAACATCAGAGGGCGTGAGGCAACAGTGATAGGTACCGAGTCACCCCCATTTATAGGATACTTTGTGCCTAAGATAATTCAACCATGTATTATTCAGCCCTGAAAGTGCGTAGAACTGAACACTGTTCTTGATCTGACTTTACCATAACGGTCATTGAGTTGCGGTGTTTGTGGATGATCGGTGTCTGGATGATGTTTTTTGTGTGTGTGGTGTCATGGCATGCAGGGTCACTGAACAAAGGAAAATCTAAGAATTAGGAGGGCCAGCCAAAAGCCCCGACAGACAATGGTCGTCCCTCCTTGAACATGAACCTGAAATAATACAGCTCTGCAAAATGACAGGCAGTGTCATTCAAATGTAACAGTCTATGCTGATGTGCAGTGCAGTACTGGGCACAGACTTCCACCGGGAGGTTCACTGGTAATACTCTGGATCAGCAAGTTTGGAAAAACTGCAGGCTGTGCCAGGGGGTTAGCTAGTAATGCTAAGGTGGGCAAATTGGAACTTAGTAGGAAGTGCCGGGTATTAGAAAGTGAAGGATTATTAGGTCGAGCACTAAAATATGGTGCTAGATCTTAGCAAATACCATGACTGTCTGACACAGTGTAACTGAGCCAGCAGTCCTATAGCTGTAAGCTATCACTACAGTGTCAAAAGGGTGTCGCTTGGGTTATATAGCAAAGCAAACACATTCAGACCAGCTGAGAACCAAAGTAACTAAATTCCTTCTCTATTTGACTTCAGTCATGCACCTCAAAACGACGTTTCGTTCTGTGATGGGCCACATATATGAGAGTGGTCCCATAAGGTATAATGGAGCTGAGAAATTCGGCCTAGAGACGTCATAGCGTGACACATTGTTACCGTGTTTGTGGTGATGCTGGTGTAAACAAACCTTCTAGGCTGCCAGTCATATAAATGTATATCACATGCAATTATGTACAATGCATAATACCTGATAATGATAATAAGCAACTACATTTATGCAAGTAGCAAACTATTGTTTATGTATTTACTATACTGTACTTTTTAATCGTTAATTTTGAATGTACTCATAAAAAGTTTACTGTAGCCTAGGTGTGTAGTAAGCTATAGCATCTAGGTCCGCTTTACGATGTTCGCACAATGACAAAATCGCCTAACGATGCGTTTCTCGGAATGTATCTCCATCGTTAGGCGACACATGACTGTATGACTGTATGTAGAACATTAGTGCAGTATTCTAGAATGCGTCTTTATACACAACTATTGGATGTTCTCACAACCCTATTATATGTCCATTTAATCGTAGGTTTCTGAGTCCAGTCTCTTTGTACCTTTATCAAATGGTGCCATTATGATATTATTCATCCAAAGCCTTTGCAAGAATAGTGTAAAAGCCACGTATCACAAATTTTGAGAAGGAATATCTGAGTAAGAGTAGGTAAACAGATGATTCTTTTTTTTCCCCTAACCATCAGTTCTGCCAATTGAATGTGAGTCCCTTTGATCTTTGATATCAAAGGCAACATGGGCCCAGACTCATCTACGTTGCATGTCTGCTATTTAATGCCAAGTTATTTAATGTTCACCATGTTCCGAGGTTACAGACAGGCCGCCTCAGACTTTATCATATTTTCGGAAAGGGGAGGCTTATTTAATTTTTTTTAGGTATTTAATTTTCATTACCCTTAACATCCTTGCGACCATGACTGGGATATGCAGATTGAAGACGGACGGGTAGCTGGGTTACGCTTCACATCTGTAACTCCACTTGTTTTCGATTTGACTCAAAAGTGTTGTCCTAAACCTGGGAGCAAAATGAATATTTAAGAATGACATGATCATAGCAGCCGCCTACCAGGATATGACAATAGCCCCGGCAGGAATGAGAGACGTCATTAGCGGCAGTCTGAAGCTGTCTTCCATTGTTAGGGCAGGATATCTATAGTTAGCTCTGTTGTTCTGTAGGTTCCACACCGTCATCCTAGCAAGCAGTTGCGCTGTCTGCAGTGCGCCTACCTTTCCTTTGTGTGAAGAAGTTTCTTTAAGCTCATTAATATTGTTTTCCTTGTTTTTGTGCACTTAGAGGTCAACTGATTTTATCTCTCTACGTTTTAAGTTCCAGCTGCATCATTTCCTGTGTCTATTTATGTGTATCTATGTATATGTGTGCTGTGTGCGTGTGACAGAATGCTGGCTCACATGCACGAATAAATGCAGGTTTGTGAAGGTGTGTGAGGATGTGTGAAAGTGCTTGATCGTACCTCCTGTCCCAGGGTGCTGTTTATTATTTATTGTTTTCACCTAAAACACTAATACTCCACATGCCCTGAATATGAGCTTATACTTCAGTGCACTGGGATCTGCTGTTATAAAAGTGCAGCAGGAAAGACTGACAATGTTTTATAATCTGAGGTTGCAGTGGATTTTGATGTGCTACTTATCTTTGATGTTGGTGTTTTACCAAGACAGTGTTCACTGATTTCTCCATGGGTAAATAGATGTTAAGCTGATATATGCCTGCATCACGACAGGGCCATAAATATATGCAACCTTGGTAATCTGTTGTAAATTAGCAGTGTGTCTGGGTTAGGTGTGAAGGGTATCTTTAGTAACATAATGGTCAGGCCTTTAAATAGAGATCATAGAGGCTTTGCTTATAATATATCTTTAACATTCAAATATAACTTTTTTTACTTTCAAATCCAATTTATTAAACTCTTTTATTGTTTGAAAATGTGCATGGTTTCAGTTATGGGTTATGGTATGGCTGTAAAATTTCCCCACATTTTTACCATATTTCTGGTAATTTTTTTGCCAGAAAAAAACACCCAGCGCTGATTAAAGTTTATTTTCCATCAAATTAATCAAATTTTTTTTTTTTTTGTGTCCGAATTCTGTACGAAAGCGCATTTTTAAAAATGCATGTCCACTTTGGTCCCCCTTTATTAATTTATTGCATTCTCGTGTGTTCTATTTGCCATATGATCCTTGTTTGTCGTTGCATGCATTATTCCTTCAAATCAAACGACTTGACTGGAGTTCCGTATTTATGACGCGCCGTGTCACCTTGGCACCAAATTTTTGCGCTCTTTTAAGTCCACGAAATGCCCATTGGATAAAGTCCCAGATGTCTGTGCCTTTTGTGATCAGAGTAGCGCCACAGTTTTCGGGGACCTGCAGTTGGCGCTCAGCAATCAGCATGCAGGCGGGGAACCCGGAGCTTTGTGTAGCTAAAAATGATGCAAGACCCGGGCAAGACGTTAAATACCTACACCGAACAACCAGGAATGTGGAGGAGACTTCGTGTGGATTAAGACATGGAGCCGTCTCCCACTCGGGGAGTCTGGACCTGCAACTCCATGTTCCATGGGATTCTTCCCGTCCAACCTTTCTGTGGTCTTCCCCTTCTTTTCTCGGATTTTTTTCGGGGTCCCTTCGCTCACCCCAGTTTCCCTGTGTCCTATTCCCTCCACCGCCCAACCTTACACCACATCATGGGTCTTATTATAATCTTGCCGTGCTTTTATCTGTACTCTTCAAAGGACGCGCATACAAAATTGCTTATAACTTACAAGGCGCCGGTGTAGGGTTGAAGGGAATACTTCAAAAGGCACATTAACATGGTAAATGTGCCTAAGATGACCACAGTGGATCAGTCCAGAGACAGAACCCTGAGCAGAGATGACTGATCTTGTACCACACTGCAGTTTAAGCCTGTGACAGATACGGTGAGGTAAGCACTACGTTGGAATACGCAGCAGGCTTGTAAAATAGATGACCATGGCTACTTTGCTAGGTGGGATTCAGCTTGGAAAATGCAGTACTTTCAGGATTATTTTAAAACGCTACATGCTGTGGCACGAGGTGCTGAACATTGTTATGATTAAAAGGAGCAGACTGAAAAATCTTTGTTTCTCTTGATATCAAATTAGGTAAATAGTGTTAAACTATGCCCACAAGGAAAAATGATACATTTTGCCTGTAATGACACTGATTACAAATTGAAACTTAACCCAAAGTGGTAATTTGTTTTGTTTGCTCTTTTATCACCCCCATGACAGAGTCCTGCTCGTATTCTCATCTCAACTTCATTATCTTTTATTCCCTGCATTGATTGACTTATAAAGGGCTTAATCTAATGAGATTTGGATAATCTGTCTACCAGGAGCGGAAGCTCCTCATTGGTCTCCTTGTGTCAGCCATACCAGAGCCTTCGGGGAGCCGTGTGTTCGATCAGCATGCTCTGATATCGGTGTTCTCACACTTGCATCGGTTGCATTAATCTCCTTGATTGGGTGTCACAAATGCACTAAACCAACTTCAAAATGGGTCCTACATTACTTTTTCTTGAAGTATTGGCCATTTTGTAGCTGTTGCTAAGTAGTCTGGTGTAGGCCTGCTTCTAAAGATTGGAATCAAGAGAAATCCCACAATGCATTTCCATAACGACATGACCATCTTCAATAATAATGAAATAAAAGTAAATAGACCTTAAATTAAAACAACCGTCGGTGAAACTTATTACATAAATAGCCATGTCCCTAAAATGGACAGTGGCAGTTAGGTCTTAAAATGACACTGACATGTGGAGACACCACAAACATTTATTTATTCACTCAGTGATCTGAATAAATAAGTAGCTGCATAGCATGTAGAGGCAATGTGATCAGTAGTGGCCACAGTCGGGTAGAGACAGCCTGGGTGTTGCGCTAGCTGCAGCCAAACTATTTGTGCATGTCGTTTGTTTTTCCTCCGCCATACATGGAGGGGGGGCCCACTGCGGCATAACACGCCCGTTACGGAGACCGAAGTAATTAACTCCTCCTTTCACGCAAAACGAGTCGACGAGCAGTGAAGGGGGGGACGAAGGGATTCCATTTTAATGATCTGATTCACTGATCCCTTAAATTTTCCTTGAAGGAAGTTATACACATTAAACTCCATCTTAATTCATTGTCATTTTTGGAATGCTGGGTAGATTAGCTATCAATGCTCAGTCATTCGAATGCTTACATACGAAACAAGCATCACAGAAGGGGTGGAAAATTGATTGTGGTGTTTGTAGCATAAGGTTTACTGTCTGAATTTCCAGTGTCATGTGGTGAGGTTTACAGCCGGTGTGGTCGTGGTTAAAGATGCAGATCTGTGACTTCAGGACTGATTTAGATGTGGAACAGATAGATATTTGTACATGGAATTTTTATAACTGTAAATATATGTAACGCTGTTGTCTATCATCTTGAATAAAAGGCCTGTTAAGTAAAGTAATGTGTTTTACATATGTGTGCGGTATGGTTTTGCTTGCATCTCTAATACAATAATAACTCAGTAAATAAATAAATAAATAAATAAATAAATAAATAAATAAAACAAATATAAATTGCATGACATGAATATAATCAGTTATCTTGCAGAGGACCAGAAGGTCACATGATTGTTTGGAAAGAACACTAAAACTTTAGCAGAGATAAATGAGAAAATACTACAACTATTTGAGCACATTCCTGATGTAATTAAATTACATCTCAGGCTCCATATGTGTTCTAAAAAGGAAGCCTGCAACATATTTATCTCTTTTTGCATAATCAGACTTCAGATTTTAAGAATTTTTATTCAAATCCGTTTTCAGCTGTCTTTTCCCAATTGTTAACACTTCACTTATGCAAGCTCAAGACAGGAAATTGTCTCAGACGTGTATTTATGCATTAATTGGGTCAAAAACTTAAAACCCCAGTTGACTAAGGGGTGTTTTATACTCAGTAGGTGAAATTACTGAGCTAAATGTGCCTTCAAAAGAATCCTAAATCACCGTGTTGAGAGGGAAATCTGCCTATTCTCATTTCAATTACCCAACGTAACAAGGGCCATTAGATTTTTTTGACAGTTTACAGAACTTTATTAAAAAAGAGTTTAAGCCTCTAAGTGGGTTAGGTGCCTTGAGCTTTTGTGTTTCTTCTGACAGACTGGCTTTGCCTTCTTAATTGCCGCACCTTAGCAGGTCAGAGGTGACCTCCCTACCTTCCCCGGCTCACTGTCCCACAGGCAGGACATATGAATTGTAGAAAATCCCCTGTTTTTTGACGGTGGAGTGGGTTTTGCTGCTGGTGAAGGGAAGCTCTGTTCTTTTTCTTTTTCCAGCCCAGAAGGGATACCCATCCATTCCAGGGTAAGGAGTTGAGCTTGAAACTGACATACTTCATGGAGGGAGAGTGTAAAAAATCAGCGCTTGATGCATAAACCAAGCCTAGGAAAGAAATGTCCAGTTCCTCTGGGCAGCGGCCTGCCCTCCCCAGCACACTCCTGTCCCTGCCAGTTGATGGAGTAATCTGTAAGACACAAATTAATTGTCAAAGTTGTCAAGCAGGCAAGTGAGGCAAGTCTTGAAAGATTGAAAGATGATTTAAATATTTTTCCAGGATTTGCCTGCTCGTCAAAGGCACAGTGGATTTGACAGGTTCTAATGGCTAGAGACATTGAAAATTCAGAAGACGACAGAATTAATGTGGAAATGGAAATCTTTTTCTCTTTATTCCTATTATGAATAAGGATCAGGAATTTTTGCTTCGTTAATGCTGTTTTTGCCGTCTTTGATACTTCTTTATATAATGGTCTCTTTTTTGGAGAAGCATGTCTGTTTGCGCTTATGTGTGTCAGCGCGCTTGTAATGAGACTTCTGCCAAATTTCCAAGGCCTAAATGATCAACGCACTCAAGGATAAGATTCTGAGCCGTGCGCCTGTTGTTTTATAATGATAAAATCCACAGAACCGTATTGGTAGTTATTGTTATGAAAATATAGAGTAATGCAATGTACTGTTGCATTATTAAATAGAAATGGCAGCCTGACAATCCAGATAATTAACCTGTGGTTAGCAAAAGATTTTGTATTTATTCGATTCACTGTATAATGATGAATCCAGTAATCCAATGATAAATTTGATTAACACCATTAAGCTTCTATCTCATTGGCTTTACTACTTATAATATTCGCACAATTTGAAGTCAATTTCCTTCACTCGGCTTTTTAGCGAATGTGGAAACTGTAACCTCACTAAAGCACCACAGCAGAATCAACAGTATTTCTAGCTTCCAGGTCATTGGGAGAGACACTAAAACTGAGAATATATACACATATATTTTTGATAATGTAATATAGGTAAATGCAGGAAAAGTTTATGAGCGGATCTCTGAAAAAAAGGATAGAGAGGAATTAGAGGCTTTTATTTCACAGTTTATGCTGATTTATATTTTGGAATATAAATACCTGGCAAAATCCATTTAGTTTTAAGCGTCCATGTGATGACGAGTAACGCCGCAGTTTTCGGGGACCCACAGTTGGTGCTTGTGAGCTCCATTTGCATTGGCTCTGTCAGTCTCTGTGGTTCTGAAGGAGGGACGAGTCTGCCCAAGAAAAACGGGCTTGTCAGCATGGATTGATATACATATGCATTGAATTCTATATATCGACATATAGGCTATATTTATGATAATATGAACATTGCATCCATAACCCAAGGGTGCATAAATGAGAGAGATTCACAATGGTGTGAAGTATACGGGAGAAAAAAGTGCAATTTAATTATCTGATATGGCAATGTCCAGTTTCATGAAGAAGTCAAGTACCAAACTAGATGGCATTTGTGTGTGTGTGTATGTGTGTGTGTGCGCGCGCGCATGCATTACACTGTATTTCAAAATGGCATTAATAATATAGTGTATCAGTACAGCATCATGACAAGCAAATGTTTGCTAAGTGGGAATCAGAATTTACAGTTATTTTGTGTGTTTGTGTGTGTGTGTGTGTGTGTGTGTGCGTGTGTGTGTGTGTGTGTGTAAAAGAGCAAGGATACTAATTGCGTTTAGAAGCCATGACTCAGGCCCACTCTTGGTAAATTTCCCGGTGTAAATGGAAGCTAATGGGGAAAGGTCTGTGTAATTCTGTCTCCATTAGCTACTCTGACTGGCCTAATTGCCTAGCTGTGCCTGAACAATTTTGTTAGACATTGCTTAGGTAATTATTGCTCGTTGATTTTTGTGAATTGGAACAAAGATTTTTTTCCCACCATTTTTTCAATAAGTATTTTATGTGGTTGTATTTTGACAGCCAATGGAATAAGATGTCAATTAATCTATTGGCTCTGCATTGTGACACTACTTTTTTTTTTGGGGATATCTTTTTGTAACTGATCATCAGTTCTGTCACAATGAAAACACTGAAATAGTAACCATGAGCTGTTTAACAAGTATGAAGTAGCTCAGTCCTAGTTTAAGGGTGTTACATCCTACATGAAGCAATACTATGCCAAAAGCCAGTTGTGCCACAGCAGTGAATTTGCTTCTAATCTGTCAGTCAGCAGCAGACCATGTACTGGATCATTTATCTATATGTGGCTTATAATAATAACAGGCATCCAGAAACATTTCACTTGCTAAGAACAATAAGGAAGACTAGCTGCAATAAATGACAGTTTATTTAGAAGAAATACCTCAAATTCTACCTCTCAGTAAGTATAGCTGTCAGAAAAAAAATGAGTAGGTTTCTTTATTTCTAAGAAATTGGACAAAATCCCACAGCTTTAAATCGAGTATTTACGATGACTTCTCTGGTGTTCGGTAAAAATTGCTTGCTAAAAAAAAAAAATAATTTTAATGACGACAACACTGACACCTGACTGTGAAGTTTTTACAGCTGTAGTTTATTAAAAAGCTTGGACCTTAACAGAAAACCTTGTAGTTTAGGAACAAAACCAAGAACAATTGTTAGCAATAATGTCTTTGCATTTTTCTGGCAATTTTCGATTTAATATCCTCCTGAGACCCAAGGAAAAAGTGTCCTTCAGTTTTAGGTTAATTGTGATTTTCTATGTCTTTGGAGGAAAT
>JAODLC010000002.1:4521304-4542051 GCA_026781145.1 Hippopotamyrus pictus
AGTGAAAAGATATATGCAAAAACAAAATGTCCACTGCAATGGACATAAATGAATGGGTGGGGTCTCAGGAGGATATAAATCGATGCTTTTACATTGACTATTTGTTATGGACGGGCATGGTGGAAGGATGACGGTTATGATCCACATTGTGGTTCAAACAAACAAGGGACTTTATTTTAACTCAAACAAGAAACAAACGGAACCACTGGGGGTCAAAAACAATGTAACACAGGAACAAGAAGACAGCAGCACAGGTACAACCATAGACCAACCACTGCTATAATCACAAGCAGCAAACTGGAAGCAAACACACACCATCACAAGGCAAACTGGGAGTGAACACACACTAGTGGAAGGAAACTGAACTCAATGAAATACATGAACAATGAGGAAAAACCAGAGACAAGTGTGGGCATTAACAAGCACTAATAACACAGGAATACAGGTGAGAGCAATCAGTATACAAAGAGTAATATGCCAAGAGAGACTAAAATAATGAAGGGAACAGACCAATATTATAAACAGGAAATAACAAGGCACAAGGACAAGGAACTGTAACAGAAATACACGTTAAACCTGGAAAATACAAACATAAATGTTCAACAACTAGTTAAGGCTGGCTAGCCTTTAACACACAATGGAAGACCTGGATGACCTAGCCATCTGCTTAGTCCATTAAGCCATGCAGCAGTTCACAGAACAGGTGAAACATGACAAGGTAACACTGAACGAGATGGCCAGTGACACCTGCAGGCTAAATGGGGAACTGACATACTGAAAGGGACAAGGCAGGGGGCGATCCTGACACTATTTGTTATAATAAATGTGACTTACAGTAATATAACTATGCAGTGACTTTTTAGGCTTTCAGTTTTAGCTTTTATATCCATCCAGCCACCCATTTTCTGTACCTGCTTGTCCTGTTCAGGGTCACGGGGGTCGAGAGCCTATTCTAGAAGCTACGGGTGCAAGGCAATGAATAACCCAAGATTCAACTCACCGCAGGGTAGAGTTCATATCTCCTTGGAAATTTTAAACTATTTTATTTTATAGTTGTACAATAGGATCTCATACAATGTTCAAACTACTCTAAGAATTACAATTTTTTAAAATAAATACATGCACTTATAGTTGAAATGTAGCTTATATTTATATTTTCCGTATTTTTTCCATCAAAGGGAGAGTCGTGTATTACAAGAGCAGTTAATTCACATGTTGTGGATGTCAGGTTTACAAAGTTCTGCTTTGTGGGATTTGGGAATTATGATGTTTATTAATTAGTTGCAGCCTGAAAACCTCCAGAACAGTTTCTGTCCTGTTAATCAAGCTTCATTTTGTGGGTCTGTATGCTGTATTCAAGAGCCAGCAACTCTTTTTTATTTCTGCTTTCTCCTTTTTTTGGTTACACATCATCCCATTTGTTTTATGTGACCTTAAGTGTTAAAAAGGGTTTCTCTGTGGTTTCTAGGCCTTAGTCTTTTACTTTAGTGAACTATTTCTGTTGCTTCCTAACCTATGTCTGCTCTCCTTTAATCTATATTTGCTGGCTTTTTTACCTACGTCGGCTCTTTCCTCAGCCTCTATCTGTCACCTTCCCTATGAGGTAAACTCCTAGACTACAGCTCCTTTTGTAACCTCTGTCTGTTACCTTCCTAACATATGCTAGCTTTTGTTGTAACCTCTTACATGTCTAAACATTCATAACTTGTTATAACCTTTTTGCCATTTCCTTGTGAGACATTACATTTCTGAAAGAGAACAAAAGATGAATGCAAAATAGAACTGGTTTCATGAATTGCACTTTTGCAGTGCCAGTCCATTCACCAAAATGACCTATAGTACAACTGCATGACTATGGGTAAAATATGAATCACTTTTTCTATTCAGAATCAAGATTTTCTTTCATGGTTCTTGAGAACTATATGTCTCTCTCTTTTTATTTGCATTAAAAATTGTTTTTATGACTATGGAAGAAATAATTGGTTAAGTGATCGGTTTCGGTTCATATTTATTAAAAACCAAAATATACCAGTAAATATTCCAGTAAACATTATGCGTCAATCTTGGTTGATGTTTAAACTTTACCAATATTCCAAGTTATCAGGACCAGAGTTAAAGACACAAATACTAAAGGAATGGTTATGATTGCATTGGACAGTCAACCATTTTCCTGAGAAGAGGACGAAGGATTTCGTCAGCTCATTCAGCACTTATAGGCGGTCACAAAGTACTGGCCCGCAACATGTTTATAATTCATTATTAAATATGGCCACAGATCGATCTTCCATTTTCCACCGCCGGCACCTGTTTATCAGTATTTGCGATGCTAGTGAAAAGTATAAGAGTTATCAGTACTGGTGAAAGTTTCAACATCAGTGCACCACTAACAATAAGATTATTATTGAATTGGGATTGTCACATTGCAGAAGAGGAAGGTCACACTCCTGGTTTTTAAGAAACAATTCATTTCCAAATGCAAGACATACTAAGCATAAACTTAAACCTTGTCTGCTCTTTATTATAATACCTGTTTTCATCCCCTCTTCCTCTAAAATGGTGTAATGCAGTCTTGTTGTTTGTTGATACAGTTTAGAGACAAAAAGGAAAGATTTGGTTTATTGCAATGGATTCTGCTTGCTAATGCAAGCAGAATCAGCAGAATCCATTTCATGTAACAGCGAGACTGCATGGGGTATGAATCAAGATCATGATTTAAAAACAATAATTGTGCAGCGCAATACAACAGTTGAGTTTATTTGGCTGGTATGCTCCTCCTTGCAATGGATGCTACGGTATCAACATGTTCACTGTGATCCTATCCATGCTAGTATTAGAAAAAAACTCCTATAAATTCCACCCATGCATCCATTTTCTACATGTTTATCGTGCTCTGCATCATAGGGGAGCCTGGAATCTATCCCAGGCAGCATCAGGCACAAGGCTGGAATGACTATCATGAATCACTAACTATTTTACTCATTAGCTGCCTTTAGATCAGTTCAGATTAATGCATTTTACAACGGTGCAACAGTAGTTTCATGGATAAAATCCATTGCAATGTTTCAGGCTCTATTACAATTATGCTAAGTTGTAAGCAATAACCCGTTAGTGTCGTAGGTGACAGCTCTGTTGGATATAGGTTGTCTCTTTTCCAAATCGATGTGATAGTTGACAGTTCCCTTTGCCGTTTAATTGGCATATTTTCAGTGACCTGGCTTGTGTGTCCTGCCCTGGCTCTCTCTCCACGTTCCTCATGAATGACGCCGCATGTTTGGCTAACAGACAGCCATTGCCCACTGGTAACGGATTTCAGTTGTGCCTGAGTTGCCTTACTGTATAGAATACAATTCAAGGTCAGTGGGAGTGCTGCTTAAGAGTAGCCATGGTGTGGCTAGCTATACACCTACACTGCAGCCTGTTTTATTGATTGTATACTCTGCCACTTGATGGTCAGCTCTGTATACCTGGTGTATCTGCTATGTATGTCCTCTACCTAGTGGAGGATACTAGGAGCACTCTTATGGATTTATTTCTCTATTCTGTGTAAAAAATATGTGTGTTTGTGTGGTGAGTGTGTACATATAATATATGTCTACTTCAGAACTAAGATGCAAAATGTCCATGTCAGTTCCTTTTTTCTGCTGCTCTGGCTTTTGCGTTTATGTGGCAATGATTGATGATTTACGTTTTGCATCTGTTGGTTTTTGCTATGCTGCAGTTTTTTCTTTATATTGTGTGTTTGTGAGTGTGTGTAGTTAAAGGAAGGTGCCACTGGCTTTTGCGGTTTTTTTTCTTTTTTTTTCATTTTCTACGCTCTTGTCCTTGAGAGAGTGTAAGCACTTCTTTGGTGGATCTCCTGTCAGTGATGCTCAGAGGGGCTTGTTTACTGCCGAGCTGGGTAACGTTATCCCTACTGTCAGGCGGGACCCTATCTGCGGGGAGATGGTCTAAGCTTCTCCGTCGTCACACATCTGGCTCCGTAATTCTCTGTGATGCTGCACATTCGGGCGCCCAGACAGTTAGCTATCGATGCCTGTGACGGTGATTGAACAGGAACAAGTGCTCCTATTGAATTATAGAATACGGACCTTCTAATGCATGGAATGATTTTCATTGCCGATTAAACTGTCTGCGCTGCCCCTTCACCGCTGCGTGGAGGATTATTGGAGAAGACGGTTGGCTTTGTGTTGCACAAGGAGCCGTTATCAGAGTCTCGCGAGCATTGTGCATGGATTGCGGCGTCCAGTGACGTGAGAATTTCCCCTTAGGGAGCAGCAAAGGTCAAAGACACAAAAGAGGAACGGTGACGATCTGACTGATCTGCTATAATGCTGCCGTCGCCATAAGCATCAATGCTAATTACGATACACTGGTCCTACGTTTTTGAAAATGGATTGAATTATGAAGGGATCCATGGCCAGTGGGATCTCTGTCTCCCCAAGCAGAGCTTGGCAGTGGGAAGATATGCAGATCTAATTCACAACAACAGATCAAATTAAAACACGTTATGTACATTTATAATAAAAAAGGACCTCAACATGACTGCTGGGTGGTAAACATACTAGATTTGATCGGAAATCTGATAAACTAAAGGGTAGAGAGTAACTTGTTACTTAACTGGAATTTTCCCTGATAACATATCCTGCTGTTTAATGCTGTAAGCTGAGCGAGGCATTTGGCACGAGATCTGTGCCAAAGCGCTAAATATTAAAACGACATCGTGTATGTTGGGGCATTTTGTTCATCCTTGCTGGATCACAAATCGTGAAAGAGTCATATGGCCTTCGTGTCCCCTCCCACCTCTCAAGGGACGCCCCCCTCCCCAGCGAGCAGGCTTGCAAAAATAGTCCAGTTCCATGGCGGTGCCCATTGATCTTGGGCTGATGATAAAACAGGCCCTTAATGGGAAGTGACGGAGGACATGCCACCCCGTCCCCTCGCCTGCTGCCGCCACTTGCCGCGATGACAGGGGCAGAGGAGGGTAGTCTTGGTGTGACTGACAGATACCGTCAGCCAATGAGCACCCTGATGGGTCGTTGGCACGCCCTTGGCAGCAGGCCAGGGCATGGGCCAAGCTGGAGGTGCCAATGCTGCAGTGGGCGGCACCCCACAGAGATGACAGCTCTGGGGAGATAAGTCTGGTTCTTACTAGTTAGGTTTAAAGCACTTTGAAGGGCCATCATGGATGGGATGAGGCATGTTTGGATAGAGAAAGAAAAGTCCGTTCTGGAAACTCACCAAAGATAAATGTTTAAATCTGCCTTTAAATCAATATGCTGTGTTTCTTCGAATGGACTGTTTTTCTTTTTAGAAGAATTTACTCACCCTGGGTGGTTCAGAAGTACAGTACTGGTTCTGTCAGAAGGAGCGGATCATACCCACTTTTTGGGAACGCTTTCCTGGTCTGTGGACCCAGAAATATATTCCCCCTCCCCCTTAGAATGCTGGGTAGGAACCCTTAGGGCGAGCAGCTCAATATGAACTCGATCTGCAGCTGAGAGACACAGTCAGCCTTTCCTCTTTGAGTCAACAGCACAACACAGTGGACAGGCTAGCAAATTAAGCTTTATCAACAGGACCACACACAAATGTGCCGTGTAATAACTGTATGCATCGGTTGTGCACATATGAATTGTGAATCCTCACAGTATTGCTAAGCACAAACTGTAGAGTGCTCGTAATATAGGTACTCTGCCTCTCAACTGCATATTGCAGGTGCTCAGCATCTGAACTGCGCAGTGTAGGCAGATATAAACTGCGCAGTGCAGATGCTCTACATATGAATTCTGCTGTGCAGTCATCTTTACTGTATGGAATTATGACAGTGGTAAGTCTTTAAATAGTATCTTCATATATGAATATATGTTTGTTCGAGAGAATGAGCAAATTTCAGATATTACAGTACAGTATTCCCATATACGTTATATATAGAGGTATTACTGAGGAAATGATTTTTGCAGCCACAGTAACTAAAACATTTATAGTTATATGTAAGCCTTTTCACATACATGGAATAGTTGCTCATTTATAGAAATTGTTTAAATGAGTGGGGTTCTTACATTCAGGTTAAATTAGATTCTCCGAGACAGAGATGCTCAAATGCGATAGTTCTGAAGTAAGACTTGGCTGCAGCCGCAGTGTGTGTGTGTGTGTGTGTGGGGAGGGTGGGGGCAGTTCAGCTCTCATTAACAATACATTATAATCTAATAACCCAGATCAGAGCAGTGGAGGACTGTAGCATTAACAAATCAGACTTTGCCTTACTGTCCACTTCTTATGGCTGCGTTACTAGTGGAATTTCAAAATTTCAGAAGCTTAAATTCGTTTCAGAAAAATAGGTCCATTTTGCATCCATCTTCACAAGCTGGTCCGGAAGAGGGGCAGTCTGCTCATCATTAGTCCTCTGCTTGCCACGAGCGGTTTTCAAAAACACGGAAAGGCCACGTAAGGCTGAATTCCTTCTGCTTGGCTGAAAGGAGCCAGCTGAGGGTGCTTTGCGGGTGTGGTGAGCGTGTATCTGCCGTCCGTGGAGCCGGGCTCATTTCAGATCCGTAATCTTAGGCCTGCCCTCTTCCTCCCAGGAAGTGAAAAGCTCCTCTTCTCGGGTTCTCGCCCCTGAGCAGACAGCCAGGAAATGCATCTGCACCTGCGGAGGCGAAGATCCCACCTGCCCCATTGTGTCCACTCCGCCACTGGCGAGAGTGCATTTGCATATTAATGCATCCCGAAAATGACTTCCTCGGCACGGCGCGGTAAACACTGTCAGCAGCCGCCGCCGGCTCGTGGAAACTTCCCGCCGCCCGTCCCCCGGATTGCGCAAGGAAACGACCCGGCTCTGATCATTCTTCTCTCCAGAGACGCTGTTGTGCCATGAAAAATCGCTTCACTTATTTGTCAAGATTTTATTTGCGCTGCAGAGACAATCCGGACACATTCTCCAACTCTCCCACGGGGCTGCATTTCAGATTCCTTCAATTCAGCCTTATTCCAAAATCTTGAATCGTTATACAAAAACAAAGGCTTAAATGCACCCCCCCCACCCCAAAGCAAAAATCTATCTGTTGACAAGGTTTTACTGAGGGTTTAAATTGTCAACACAATTACGACGCCTTTGTGGCATAAAGACAACAAAATTGTTGACTCCATGGGCATAATGGCACCGTTGTGCCCACTTATAAAATATTAAGGACATACTGTAGCAAATCCTCCTCTCGTGTGCACAGAAATCTGCAAATCCCAAACACATTTCTGCACGGAGCACGAGGAGCGAGCGAATGGGTAATTACCCTCTTTTTCCATATTCATGGGAACATTAATTCACAGTAATGCCAAAATATTACAGCATTAATCCGGCGCAAATGCCTACCTGTCACAGTGGTCTAGAGCAAGATTATAGCCAATGGGGGGGTACGAGAAGTACCCGTGGGGGGATGCACCACGGCAATTAAGAGGGCTGTGTTCAGTTCTCAATCCGTGTCAACAGGTAGCTAGCATGACCTCTAAGGACCCTTTATAATTATATGTAAACAGCAGGGCTTATCCACCTCAGCCATCAAGCGTCACGGCGCTCTTTTCTAAGAAGACTGCATTATTATTATTTTTTTTACTGCCTCTTAAAAGCGACCAGAAAGTTATGAGGTAGTTTTGGGAATGGAACATCCAGTAGATGTGACATTAGCACTGTTTAATCAGCTAGAGCCTGTCTGTGGTGCCTCTTCCTTTGGCTATGATTCCTGGAGAGTGCTTCTCCCTGCTCAAATTACTTAGCGTTGATAGTTGTGGAGATGACTGGAGTTCAGACTCCAACACCGAAAGGGACTTGGACCTGGAGAGTGCATAATTCGGCATTAGACCACTATAGATGTGCAACAGCCATGTTTACCACCAGTCAGACCACCTTTATTCATCTGCCCCTTGAGGTTTGGGGGCCCTCTTTCGGCCACAAACATTCACTACACTAGGAAGGGTGCAGGTGAAAGTGACTTTTTGAGTGGGGCCCCAGAAACTACTAACCGGGCCCCTGTAGATGTGAGAAGATGCGTGAGCTTCTGTGGGCTACCCGGGTAGGTAAGGAGGCAAGATGACCCTCAGCTGGCTCTACAATCTGGTTGGAACCCTTTGAACTGGAGGAAATAGGGAAATGCTGCAGTGTTCGGGATCCTTTGTGAAAAGGGTCGCATTGTAATAGATTAATGCCAACATGCAGCTTTCATCCGAGGGACAAGAGGAGTGAATAATGAAAGTCACCATGTGTTCAGTCAGTACCTTGCTTTCCCTGGAAATGCGTAATGATGATTTGCTCTTCATACCAGATGCCAATCAGAGCGGAAAAATTGAATATTCATAAGTGAAATTACTGTGCGTGTGTCTCCTGGAGAAATAAGCCAGAGCAGCTCTTTATACATATAGATTTGTCAATTTCCAAAAACACACGTTGATTTTGCCGCTCCCCAGAGGTAAGTTAAAAGTCAAATTAAGACTGATGGTGCTTGTGTTTTTCTCACTTTCCCCCCATTTATATATAGCTGAAGGTTTTCTCCTTAGTAAATTCCAGTTAAATCTTGTTCCCAAAGTTGCTACAGAGAATGCTACGACCTCAGCTAGCTACCTGTGTCCCGCAGCCTCTTCACTATAGGGAGCTGACAGCTTTGCTGGTTGGTTCTGGGATTCGCCGATTCCAGGGTTTAAAGCACTTAATAATGATTGACATTTGACAGTTCTCTGAAACTAACAGAATTAATAAAATACGAGGATGAAAGAATCATGAAATTCTGATTAAATACCTGCAATAATGCCTTTCATTCAGAAAACAACTTAAACAGTAGTTTTTTATTTGTATAGAGTTTTAATTTTTAAAATTAAAATATTGCATTCTTTGTTATTGTTATTTTTATGTTGATTTTTAAGCATACCAGCAACCAGGGCTGTATTCATGGCGAGAAAACATACTTCACAATTCAAATCTTGCATTCCTTGTAAGACATTCCATAAATCTTGCATTCATCTTGTGTAGCTTATATTGCAAGTGAGAGCAGTAGTCATTTCACTTGCTAACTTGCATGTCTTAATAATTTTGCAACAATGTGAAAAACCCTCTTAGGACCAGCAACTGCCATCTTTCACTTTCCTTAATTATTGTGCTAAATACTTTTCCGCCTGTCAGTTATTTAATACAAATATAAAGAGCTAGTTCCGTCACAGTTAGGTTTCTGTTTGTATTATTTGAATGCGATGGAGGCCTCGTTGGCAGACAGATCTCCACTTACGCTCACACCTGTTGGCCATTGCCCTGGACCCCACCCTGCTTTGATCTCGCAGCGGAGGTCTGACCTACCAGTACCTCTGGATAATTACAACTCAGTCTCTTTACTCTTTGGATTTGCATACTGAAAATGTATCTGATCCAGGTCCTATGGATTTTCCAAAGTTATTAGACCCCTGTGCCTTCAATCAGTACGTATAGGACCTAATGCATAATGAAGGTCAAACCCTGATGATTTCAGTCATCGACTTGGATCAGGATTAGTTTTCTGTCAGTAGTTTTTGTCTTAGGCCCAGCAATCTGTAAATCCCAGACACAGACTCTGACCAAATTCTACTTTACACAATGTATACATAAAAAGGGTCTGATGATATGCCAACATATACAGTACCAGTAAAAAGACTGGACACACTGACTGAAGGTTATATAATGGCCCTAAGCACACCTCGAGGTTATGTAGTCAATATCTCATAAACAAGGAAAGAGATGGAGTGCTGTGACAGATGACCTGAACCCCACAATCCCCACCTAAACCCTAAAGAGCTGCATTGGGATGAGTTGGACTGAAGAGTAGGAGCAAGGTAGCCACTTTGAGGCCAGGACTTGTGGAAACTCCTTCAGGGCTGTTGGAGAAGCATTCCAGGTGGCTGCATCTAGAAGCGGGTTGAAAGAATGCAAAGAGTCTGCAACACTGCCATCAAAACAAAAGGGGTTTGTTTTGAAAAGTCTAAAATTTGAGCAAGTACTGAGATGATGAACACTTCTCTTAGTCGTCGCAATATTTGACATGTATCACTTTATTTCCTTGAGGCCCTTTACTGTAACGTGAATAACAGCTAAAACGGAGACAAATGCATAACAAGCAGGTGTGTCCAGACTTTTGATTGCTACCATACATATATACACAAAAAAACGTGAGATCATATAATAAAATTCATTATTAATAATCATTAAAAAATTAAGTAGTATAAAAACAAATATAAAAAAATACAGAATATATTGCATGTTTTCTGCTGATTTAGACGCTGTCGGCTTGTGGGGTACCTGTCGACTGCGGTATTTGTTTTTTTGTAATGAGCCGCTGCTGCTGCTCGTGTTACGAAGGTCCAGGGTGTCCTCGCGGCGTCGCCTCCGCTGTCTGGCTGTGTCATGCGGCCGCATCACCCCCATTATAAGATAGCCCTTCCTGTGCGCCGAGGGCAATCCACGGCGCCCATTAGGAGCCAGCTGCACAGGAATGGCTATGTTTTTTAGCCTAATGGCTGAGGGACGCTGACAATTAGCGCTAAGTGGAATGGCAGCTTGACAGAGAGGCATCCCAGTGCACCATTCTTAGCACCTTAGCGTCTCGACATGAAGGTTAGAACCACGGTCACACTTGTCTTTCATCTTTAAGTAAGTGCCTCCGAACATTTTAAATGTCCTCCTGTTTAATTTATCGAAAGCCATGCTTGTTTGTCTTCATTAATCCATCCACCTTCCAGCTGCCCATCCCCTGAGCCTAGAGCATTTCCCAAGATGCATTGAGCCCGAGACCAGAGACAATCCCGGGTGCAAAGCCAGTCCATCAGCGGCCACATGTGTACGTGCACACGCTGAGGGCAATTTTAACACCACGAATTTGCCTGCTTTCGGTTTGTGGGAGGAAGCCTGTGCAAATCAGGGTGACCTTGGTACCTCCCCAGAAAACAGGGAAGGAATTGTAGCCCCCTCCTCTGGAGGTACCCAGCCATCCACCTCAGTGTCCTTTTGTTTTTCTTATAAGCAAATAAGCTTGTGCACAGCTTGTGTGGTAAAATATCATGCATGTACGTTTGAGATCACAGGCGAGACGGTTCCCATTTTGCAAAAAGCTTCGCTGCAGTAAAAAAAAAGACATATTTGCCTGACATCTATGCCATTATCATAGCTAGTCTCCGAAAACTGAAGAGTAATGTGATGTCAGAAGCACAATATATAAAAAGAAAGAGAAATAAAAAGCTTGGGTCTGCCGTTAAAAGTAATAATAGAATATCTAATACAGTCCTGTCAAATAGAAGCTTTTGACTTTTCAAGTTTCACTTCTTTATTGCCATAAGTGACAGCTGATGTGTGAGATTAAATGGATATCTTGAATTCCTTTGGCATTTTTGGTTTTGCATATCAGAGATGAAATACGAGAGCTCAGTTTCGCCGATGTCAGTTTCCCTTTTGATTGAGCAAAGTCACATTAAAACGTGAAAAATCGAAACTGATAAACAGAGGTTGTAAGAAAAACTCATTAATTCAACAAAGTTTACGGTGTCACAAACTCCATTAAGGGACTAAGAAATGTTTCATTTTGAAGTGGCTCAGTCAGAAAATGAGTTTAACCTTTGGAATTTAGATCTGTTTTCCTTCTCATTAAAAAGTCATTCGGTGTGTGTAGTTCCACAGCACCATGTTGAGGTTCTGTGTTTCCCCAGCAAAATAGCGTCGCACTTGATTCCAAGGGGGATCTAGATCTGTAAATCTCTCATCAGTTAGACTAGGCAAGCTAAAACATTGTAGACTCTGACCCAAAGAATATAGTTAACAACATGACTCTGGCTTCAACTTTAAATATTAATTGAAACTACAGGACTAGTGGAACAACAATCATGAGGTAAAAGGTCTACAGAACTCATGAAAGGCACAGTGTATTCAAGCCTTCTGAAAAACACACCCCACGTTCCCTTGTCATGGGTTATCTTTTTGAATTGTTCACTAGCTATAATCTCACAATCCTGCCCTAGGTACTGTAAGTGTTTGTACGATGGATGTTTGGATGGGCAGACTTTTGCTACAGGACCCCCTTTTGTGTCGTTGACAAGCTGACACTCGTTTTGATGGCTTTACCTCCTCCGTTCATCAAAAATGCTGCCGGGTGCATCAGTAAGCAAAGAAAACAGAAAAAAAATCCCTGTATATGCCCAGTCACGGAGTCAGCGCATTGCTTTTGATAAATACGCATGCATCTGCACACCTTGCATACACATGCAGCGAAGAGCAAGCATGCATATATCTGGACAACGGCGCCAGGTGGAGGTTCTGGAAATGAAGAATATGCTAAAATTGAGCACAAAAACAAAACAGCAAGGGGGGAGGGAGTAATTGTCAGGAACAGCAGCCACAATCTACCCATGTGCTACTGCGTAGTTCTGAACCCTATCCTGGAAGCAGATTGCATTTGTAGTACGCTATTATTTTTTAACAGGATTATATATATATATATATATATATATATATATATATATAAAAACGTCTGGGGGTTTTCTGCTGAGAATGAGTCTTATTTCACTTTCTGGCCTGCTGTGTGATCAATCACAAATAGACGTGGTAAAATCAAGGAGGTGGGACACTCACGTGTCTGTGCTGTCGTGCTTTAATCTTGGGGAAGCTGGCTGTAATCAATGGTTATGTGGCTGTAAGAAGAATCTGTATTGTGTTTCTTCTGCTTTTTGGGACCAGGATTAATTATTCAAGGCTTAATCTAGAAATAATCAGGATCTTAATTCTTGGTTAACAGCATGGTAATTAGGGGTAGAAACTGAGTAGCTATGATACCCCCACCCCCCCCCCCTTAATTAAGGTAAAATGAAGATGTATTTTTACGCGTTTGCAATTTTGCCACAATGCATGATTATTTCGACATTCTTTTTAATTTAAGTGCTACACATATGAACAAATGCTGGAATCAAGTCACAGGAAAACTGACAGCATCTGTCGTCCGTAATTTAGCCCACGCAACTTCTTTACCTTCAGGTTTTTCATTGTCAGGAGAAACAGATCATTATTCCTCTTATGTGGCTTTATTTGGGGGGGGGGGGGCTGTGGGCGCAGCTTAACTAACTGCTGCCGAGTCCACAGTTTCAGAGAAAGGGAGGCGCAATGTGACATGGTTCATTATCTGTGGCAGCAAGGTCAATTCGCCTTATGTTTTATGAGATATGCATATTTTATAGGTAAGAAACAATATAAATTATACATGTGTTTGGGGAATTCTGTTTGCTTTTGGCCACGGAGCCTCTCTTTAATGAAAAGAAGTCGGACTGTGCCATGTGCTTTTCATGGCTTAGGATTTTAGAACCTTACTTTGTCTAAGATACGAGTGCGGGTTTGTGGGGGGTGGTTCGTACAGCAGGACCGCCCCCTCCCCCGTGACGGACCGTTGTTTTTTCATAAACAGACTCCATATGTTTCTGCTCTCACCTGCACCACTGCGCAGACAGCGAGCAGATGCCAGCTGAAGGACAGTGCTGAGCAAATCAGAGCTGCGAGACGGCTGAATCAGCCCCCCCCCACCGTTCCCAGTATTATAATCCACATTTCTGCTTATCTTATTATTATCATCATCGCTCAGCACATATTTTTGCCCAAGCAATTTGTTTTAAAGCTTACGGGTACAACTTATATAGCTAACAATATGCAATTTAATATTAAACTAAGCAATTAGCAAAGTGTCTCCCAACAGGAAGTGGCTGTGGAGACTCTCGGGGGGGTTTGAACTTTCAACCTCGGCGTTACGAGTGTGGCTTCCTAAGCAGTACCTGCTTTCCATAATCCCTCGCCCTCCCCCTGCATCAGCCATGAATATGATACGGCACGGCGCACACATGCATAATTTGGGGAGGGGGAAGAAAAGGGAAAAAAAAACACTGACAGATTGTCATCAAGCCCAGCAAGGACAAAATGTATCCCTCGTTCAATGGAGTGAAGTTTTTCCTTTCTAAAGAGGGCGATTTTGACGTTTCTGCTCTTCAGCTATCCCAGCACTCATTTGCCAGTCGATGCCGGCCTCGTCAAAGCACTTCAAGCGAGATCGCTCCTTTGACGGGGCCCTTAACCCTCGTTGGAGCGGCTCATGCAGCCGTACTGCCCATGTGTCCTTTGTGAAGTCGTGTTAGTTAGACGTGCTGCCGTCTCGCGGTCCACTCGTCTCGGCTTTGACATTAGACATTGCTATATAACCTTATTTAGTTGCCTGGAAAGTGAAGAGCCCACAGAAACACATTTTGCCGTTTATGCAGTTTTTATTATTATTCGTATTTATTTATTTTTGCTGTAAGTATTCTCGTTCAAGTACCTTGGTGAAAAAGCAAGGCCGTCATTGGAATTTTGAAAAGTTTTGGTCTGAGATCTAGAACTTCTTGCTCCCCTGAACGGCCTCACCTGTCATGCTGCATCGCTTGACAAAGCTTAGAGCCCTCCTTGGCTCTGTTGTGCTGAAGAGTTTGTTTGTCTGGGCCCACAGAAGAATCAGCTCACACTATGCGAGCATAAAGAAGCCCGTTCTTCCTTTGCTGTGAGGCCTCGACTAGCAAGATAAGCCTGTAAGTGGTCTGCAAGCGAAGTCTGGAAAAAAGGTCACCATGAAGAAGTGCATTAGTGGTGTGTTTATGCAAGTAAAATGCAGGCTGAATGGATGTATGTAAGCTTTAGTGCTGTGGGGTTACGGGGGTATGTGTACCGTGGTAAGGTGTCAGCTATACAATACAGTTTAAGAATAGTACAATATAGTGCTAGGCTGCGCATGTGGTACCGTGTGTGAGCGCAGTCGCGAAGATGGATGTGCTCCCCATTCCCATTCAGCGGTCTTGTTGACGCTTTTACGCAGACGCAGACGCAGACGCAGAGCCTTTCGCGAGCACAACAGCGGACTCATATGGGAACGTCCAAATGTTTTAATCACTATGCCACCACCGTTTATTCAAATGGTCTTTCAAAGACTAAATTGCCAGAGAGGAGCCGATTCCAACCATGGTTTTCATCTGAGAGTGAGTCATTATGTAACTGTTAATTTTAATATAGGTGTAAATACTGGTGTCCTCCTGAGTACCTTGTACTCTTTATAGGCTGGCATAGGCTGTGTGCTTCCTTTCCTCTCTCTCTATTGGATAAGCCACTGGTAGATCACAGACCAATGGCAGTCCACAGTGATTGAGATGTAGAACACATAGGAACACTGTAAGAAAAGGTCTAAGACTAAGCCAGTAAGACTGGAGAAATCCTTATGAATGAAGATGAAAGGATTTGGGACACTTTCTCTGTGACCATGTGTGCAGTGCATATAAATGCACAATTTGTATTTTATACTTTTATAGAAACATTTATTTAAAAACAAGTCTTAGTGATTATATATATATGTGTTGGACTAAATACTGTGTATATATAATTTAACTACATATAATAATAAACTGAGAAGTAAAATCGTCTAAGATTTTTACAGCACAATCTAAAGTCACATTATAATCCCCCAAAAGTAATTTAGCTGTGTGGGTTCTAGACCCCTTGTGAATAGCAGGGATTCTGTTGTGTGTGGAGAGAGGTCTTATCTCAGGCTATTCTGTTTGAAAGAGACAAAATCAGAAAAAAAAACAGTTTGACTAAAAGAGTTGTGTGGCGAAATGACCCACGTTCCACAATCAAGGTCATTGTGTTTTTTTTTTTTAATTAAAGGTATTGTAAACAGTGTAAAAGTGCACCATCTTTCTCATGCCATGCATCGTCTTACATATTCATGTATGATAGAATATCTGGTGTCACTTAATGTGGAAGTTTGAAAAGTTACTGTTGCAGACCCAAGGTTAGCAGCTGATGTCAGTAAAACGGATAACAAGTGAGACGTAGTTTTCTGCTTCTTGTGCATTTTCCTGCCTTGAACGGAAAGCCGAGAATATACGAAAGTCAAAACATTCAATAAAAAAAGTACAACTGCTGTGTAGGTGACTTTAAATAACTTCCTTTGCTAAGAAAATGAGGGCTAAATCTCATGCAGGTACCCGCCTCGTGTTGGCAAACGTGCGGCCACGGAGAACTTATTTAGGGTTAGTAATAAATCTTCGTGCTCTTTGCTGTTCCGTGGCAGGCAGGCGCGTTGAAGTTTGTACAGTGGGGGAATGCGTGCAATATCACGGTAATCAACGATCGAGCGCGATCATTACTGCTCGCCATGAACACCGTGATTTATGAGTCCGATGAAGGCGGCCGCAGCTCAAGTTTGTAGTACTTTAAAAATTAATTAATCAAGCAATTAATGAATTAATTAGACCTTCGAATCGATCAAGCTGTCCGAGAGTTCTGTGTATGCCCGCTTGCGCGTGCGTTGCTCCTAACGTGTTGCCGTAACGTACGGGTGAGATACAGCCCCTCTGTTTGGTGCCTTTCTTAAGAATTAATCAGCCCACGTTGCAGGCGCAAACCCGCCTATCAGAAAGCACGATGCAGCTCAAATTGAATTTATGCTTGGATGCAGCTTGAAGTTTTAATAATTAAGTATTAATTACACCAGCAGTATACAAACGTATGGAATGTGGCTGTGGGGTTCAACCACTCGTGGCATTTTGATGTTTTGGAATTCCGGACTGTTTTAATTTGTTTATGATTTTCCCACGAATGGCTCAGAGTCCTACACATGGGAACAATATTTTATTTTGCTCATTTTATTTCTCTGTATAAGAGACTCTTGCTTTTCCAGCTCTGTTAACGTCACCCGATACTGAATAAGGCTAGAATGTGACACTTAATTCGTGCATTTACCTAGCCGGAGTATGTAGTGTAATTATCCGCCAGACACCATTTGAACAGACTGACGTTTTACATGGTGCCCATCTTACCGCCTGCTCTCCTCTCCTAGCATTCACCGCGGTGCTGAGATCTCATCTGGGCTTTAAGGATCATCACAACATGAGAGGATGTTACTATTTTCCCCCCTGCTTTTGCAAATTGTGTGTTGCCGCCTGACTCCTGTGTCAGGAACTGGGTAAATCTGGGTGGAGATGTGGGACCGTACTGGTTTTGACATAGCTATGCAGAGCTCCGTGTTGCAGATGCATGCCTGCTGAATCAAAGGAAAAAAAGTAAATATAATAGTGTAGAGCAGGATGCTCTACTCTACAGGGACCCCTGTAACTGGTTTTATACATGTCCTGAAGAAAGTAAGTAGTCCGATAAAGTTGAGAACCAAACAGTGCCCCTGGATTAACCCTTATTGCCAGCTCTCCTATGTTTTATCACACTAAATCTGACCCTATTCACCAGGATTGCAGAAAGGGAATTGGGATTCGCACAGTCCAGAGAAAACGACTTTGAGTGCTGAAATAATTCAATTCACAACTGAAAGTAACTACTGATTTCAAGACATTGCCTTCATGATTACACTTTTTTTTTTTTTGACAAAGCTAAGTAATGCGGTTCCCTCAAGAGACTGTCTTGCGTATTTGTCTCTTGTAAATGTCAAGGCAGTCAAGCATGATTGTGTGAAAATGAGACCTTGGAAGAGGTACTTAATGGAGAGTGGATGTGAGTGCTGTAATCACTGCAGCGATAAAAGCAGAATCAAGATGAGACACAAGCTCACATGTGTATTTCTGCACACGCAACCGCATTCCAACGTTTCATTTCAATTTCCAGTTATAATCAAGTATGTTTGTGCTATGCTTATTAACATTTTACACAACACAGGTGCTTGGTGAAAATATGGATTCTATGGTGAATGACTGACTAATGTTCATTCCCATTAAAAATCCCTAAGACAGGAAAAGCTTAAAGAGAACTTCCTTTTTGCAGCAGCTATGAAGGTAGTGCTACAATGTACTGCTTGTCCTGCAGACTCTATTGTGTATATATACTACTGTGTTGCCTGATGTTCCCAAAAGATTATCTCAGGATTGTGTTTACTCTCTCTAAGTCTATAACCATACTGATGCTTGGGAGTAATCTTCTGTTTGGTCCTGGCTGGTGGGATGAATCCAACCCAAAGCTGAGACTCCAAAAATGTGGAAGCACATACTGTCTGCTCACCCAGGGAAAGGACACCAGATTATCCATGACCTGGGCTGTTGGAATGTCCACTTGCCCACTAAATAGTCCACTATATAGTGAATCGGCCATTTTGTAGTGCATTTTGAATTCTGAACTATAAATTTCGTTCACTACAAAGTGCACTACAAAAACGAAGCACACCAAAATTTAGCGTGCAAACTGTTGGGATGTCCACTTGCCCACTAAATAGTCCACTATACAGTGAATCAGCCATTTTGTAGTGCATTTTGAATACTCAACTGTAAATTTCATCCACTACATAGTGCACTACAAAATCGTCACGATGCACACCAAAATTTATCGTGCAAGCTATGCAGAAGCTACACCTTATGCTGGTCGATGTAGTCCATCATGCATTGCGGCTCATCACGTGACTGAGTGGCTCATCTTCTCCACTGCCGGAGCAGCATGATTTCAAAAAGTATTACTAAAACAGCTCTTGGAACCCATCCACCCATCCATCCATTTTGTATAACCACCATCCATAGTCTGCCTTGGAAGCTACGGGTGCAAGGCAGGGAATGACCCAGGATGAGGTGCCAACCCATGGCAGGATACACTCACACACAGCACTGACTTACACAGGCACGCCTCTGGGCAGTTTGGCACCTCTCGGAACCATTTTTGTGAAACTTTGCTCAGTCTGAACTGGAGCCATTAACCATTGTTAAGTAGATCACTTATTAAATACTTGCCTGTGACCTATAACAACAGTGGGAAGGGTACAACTACTTTAAAAACAAAAGGTTATTTTAATGTATTTGACTGCTTTGCATGGGTACTACAGTACTTATTCATAATTAATGCAGTATATTAAAGATGAGTATATAACACTATGCTTCCAGCTGCAGTCCCTATCATGTTTGTGTAGGTGGATACAGTACAGTCAAGTATGTTGTAAATAAAGTTACGTGTTCACAGATTTGTGTTCGGGAGATGTGAAATACAACGTATACATATTGCAAATAATGGCGATGTTGGTGACTATGTTCTGGCACTTGTTTATGTGACAGAGATAACGATTGCGAATATCCTGCACATAATTATGTAGCAGTATAACATCCACCTAGTATCTGAAGTGTATCAACCGTTATTTGCCCTTGTTCTATGTAGTGAACACTATATACAGTAGTGAGTGAGTGGCCCTTAACTGTCAAGCTATGGGGTTAGTGAACAGAAGCATTCCAATGTACCTGTACTTGTACTTGTGCAAATGGCAAATACAGCACGTTTGTTTGTTTGTTTGTCATGTCTGTCTGAGTGAGTGGGTGGGTGAACAGTCTGAACACAGCACTGGAAAACATGATTCAGGAGATGTTTGGTTGGCTGTACTCAAGGACAAGTGTCCTTTACAGTGCTGAAGTGGACGCGAGAATCAGAATAAGGATTCTTGTTTATTCATATGTTGAAGTTTTTCAGCATTGATGTGACTATCAGTTTTGGGAAACAGCCTTCGGAAGTTAATTAAGAAACATACTGACTTGTGATATATACATAAAACATTGGCTTTGAAGCAGAAGGACATTTTGATCTTCTTAAGAAAAAAAGGAACAGATTTATTTTTATGACCCTTCCAAGATATCCAGACGGTCACTGTATTCTCGTCCACTAACCTTTCATGTGTTGAACAATATTTATATAGAGTATTGACCCCAGGAGGCAAATGCTTTGCTCATTCGAAGCCAGCAGGCAACGTAAGATTGAAACTGTTGGAACTCCACCTTTCAGACTTCTGTTGGTAGTCTGCACATGGACAGGCTATTTCCAAAGCTTTAAAAAGGCAGAAATTCTTATCATATATAGAAACTTACACTCTAAAACCAGCCCTAAATCTTCTTTAAAGCTTTTATATCCCCTTGTTCAACTTGTTTTGAAAAGCTGCAAAGCTTCTATGCCAAACCTCGGTGCCAAGCCTACCACACAATGAAAGGAAGCAACAGGAGAAACGTCATTCTGGCACAAATATGAGAAAGGACCCCGATGAGATAGATGAGAGACGAGCGAGGACTTTGGCAGTACGCTCAGACAGACACCACTCAAGCGCCGCACTCGGAGATGATGGCTTTTCCATCCAAGGACCCACACAGGCAAAATACAGTGGTGTGCCTGAGTTAGCGGCAGCAGGGGGCGTAGTACTTAAGGAGTCTCATGGGTGCATTACAGATCACCCATGAATCAAAATGTATGTTCACATAATGTATACATTATGCGGGGTAGGAAGATGATTAATGATGCCGGTATTAATAGCTACATGCATAAATAGCCCACGCTATATCTATACATCTGTCCAAGAAGAAGAGGAAAAAGGGGCATAGGAATGGATGCTGCCAGAGCAGATGAATATCTCAAAACACAGGGATCTTCTCATTTCACCTGATAGCTTTACTAAGACAAGACAGAAGAGGGAACTCATTAATCAAAGCGTGGATGTGGGAGATCTCCATTAATTACTCACTGGATTAAATTAAATATTTAATGAATCAATAATGCAGGAAAGTGAAAAAGTAAAGATCATTGCACACTAGTCCAACTAGCAATGAATAGTGAAACATGAAAAATGTATTTCATGGTCCTGGTTCCAAAGACAGATTATATATAGTGGTACCTCGGTTCTCGAACTTAATCCGTTCCGGACTCCGGATCGAATCCTAAAAAGTTCGAGTTC
>JAODLC010000002.1:4542151-4580427 GCA_026781145.1 Hippopotamyrus pictus
ATAAAATAGCATTATCACCAACAAGCGCTGCTACTACAGCAAATGCGAGGCTGACACTGAAGCGTTACCTTTTGTTTACGCTCAGAGACGTGCTTTGTGACTCATTTCCTAATTTATATTAGCTCAGCGTTCACGGGTCGACTTCTGATATTCAGATCGAGTTCTAGGTCAAACTAGTTTGTTCGACTTTCAAGAAATTCGAGTTCTAGTTAGTTGGAGAACCGAGGTACCACTGTATAAACGAAAAGAGCTATAGATGTAGTGCGGTAACAATTGGTGTAATTATTGTCGTTTTGTTTTCAAAGGTAGTTACAGTTGCAGTGATTATGTGAGGCAGACAATATACAAACTACAATGCTGGTAAGTACAAGTGAAGAAAGTGGTGAACTTTTTTGGACATTGAGAGTAAATGGCTGGTACCCACATGAAGCATATCACAGGAACATGACAGAGACCCCCTGAAGTTGTAGTATACAATTGAGACCCTTGGAAACAAACAAATAAAGAAAAAAACGAAATAGTCCAGCAATTATGCCATCACTCCTCTGTTTTTGTTACGAGACACAACTAGTCAATCGACTGCAGTTTGACCACATTGTAAATAATTCATTGTTCCTATAAGATGCAACATTTGCTTTTCAAAGAAAGGCTTCTTTCCGTGTAATTTAATTTGTAAGTTAATCTGTCAAGATTGTGTCTTCTAGAATAAAGCCATTTGTGGTGGACTCTGGGCAAGGTGTACAACTGTATTACATCTAGCTCAGTGGCCCATCTTACTTTCCCTAAGACTAATAATAATAATTTAATGAAATTGATATAACACATGGCAGCTTAATCACATACTTTGCACATATGGCATTTTAACTAAAAAGTCTTCACATGTAACACTGCACGTAGCAGCTGTGATCTATGATCACTGTTACAATCTGAGCTCTGCTGCATTTAACCTCCTGGGTCCAGTTTGAGCTCTAAATTAATAAGTGCATTAGATTGAATAACAATACATGTTCTGTGTCTTCTCCTCTGTCATATTTCACTGCTCTTCCCCTGTGCGCATTGTCTTTCTTACAACCGGTACTCGCAGCTCTGCCGGGACATAGAACCCCGGCTGTGGCCCCTCTGTGTTCACAGGTGATCTGTTGATTCCTGTCCCCTTTGTGTTACAATTCAATTCAAGGCACTTTACATTGTGTTCTATTGTCTGTCAACTTTGACTCATCCATTTTTATGCATTTTGTGTTTGGACTCTTTCTCTGCACCTCATTATTAGTAATTAGATTTAGTAAAATCACTATTTCACATGATTGGAATGATAAGGGGCCAGAGTACAGGTGCCATTGCACGCAGTTGACGCTTAAAGGGATGTTCCCCCTTTCAGCACTCCAGCACAGCTCTGACATGACAGTGCAAGAGGAAGTATTTTTTTTTTGGTTGGGTTTTAAATTGTTGGGTTTGGAGGCAGAAGATAGCACAGTGGTAAGTAATTTTATAGAGATTTTCATTCAGGGATTTATCTTGGGCTAAGGGATTGGATTAAGTGGTAAGGGTTAGAATTTTAGGGTTATGGTTGAAGCAGGCGTTGGGATAGAGTTTAGATAGGGTTTAGGAGTTTTTAGGATTTTGGAATTAGGACTTTTAAAGTTATATATTTGACCCTTATTCTGTTTAAGGTTGAGAAAAGGTCGTATCTGACATAGTAGCAGAGTAAGTTGACCATGTTCAGGTGACAAGAAAATAGTGAGTCTGAAGAAATACATTTCCAGTTATTGTGTTTTTATACTTATTTTTAATATTTAGTATTATATTATTTTAATATTTAGTAATATATACAGTGTGATATAATACTATATTATATATTTAGTATTATATGTGTATGTTTATATGTTTTTTTTTTAATTTACATTTATTATATTTCTACAGCATAATTTTTGTCCTATTCTTTGAATCAGCAAATCCCCTCTATTAAATCTTTGCATGTTCATATGGAAATTCTTCAGTGTCTGGAAAATAATTGACCACATCCTCCCATTTTGTTGCACTCTGGCCGAGGAGGGCATGACACAGATTAGCAGCTTCTTCAGAGCAGCACATGAACTGTCAGTCTTTACTGACTAAAGGCCAATGGGAGCAGTTACACAGCCAGCGTGCCCTCTGATACGTCACTTCACCGCTAGTGTCCTAGAATAGATCTCTGTCCCGCCCACACTGACTAAATATTGATTGGGAACACAACTCATTGGACGCTAAATTGAAAATCTTTGGAGTCTTGCTCCAATCTGGTTCTTCAGGGTTGCTGCATGGTGACGGGGTGTTTCCTTCTGCCTGAGGGGCACATAACCAGTCATGCCCGGTAACGGGGGTAATTAGCGAGGTTAAATGAGTATTGGCCTGTAGAGAGGAAAGGCCTGTAAGGCTCATTGGTACTGCTGGAGACCCTATTCACCGCAGGCGCCCCCACCAATGGCCATGCTGCCAGCAGCCGGCTCTCTCAGCCTTAGAAATGACACGTGTTGCCAGACAGCCAACCAGTGAGAGCAGCCACCTTTGTCAGGGGCACTGGGCTTCATTTCTTCGGCACTTGTGTCTTGATTTCCCGGTATGTTTTGCAGGCCAGCTGTGATGCGGTGAATATGCATGCCGACTTCCATAGAATCACTGTCTGAGGGTTATTCTCAAATCATTTTTTCCCATTGCCATATTTAAGCTATCGCTACTCTCCTTTTTTCTAAGCACAGATTCTAGAAACTTCCTTGCAGTAATTACTTACATTTCCACGCATATACCAATAATGTATACTATGCTATGTAATAAGTTACATAAATGACACCGTCCACAGTAACTTACATACAATAATAAACTTGCTTTGGTCACAGTAGTTAAATTATGGGACAGAATTACATCTTAACACTTGTCAGCTGGAACTACTTGAATAATTAAATTTCTCTGTATGTGCACAATTCCTCTGGTTGAACTGAGAAATCATTAATGAACTTCGTATCTGAGCAAAATGTGTCTCTTCAGAATATGAGACACCATATCTGGCTTTCCCTTGCTTTGAAGGGTATAGTATGTATACTTACGTCAATGCTGTGACATTCCCAAGGTTGTGAGCTTGAATTCTGTCCGTCTGTTTGTGTGGTGTTCGTATCGTCTTTATGTATATCGGGGTTTGCTGCATCTCATCGTAGGTAGGTGCTGGGTATATGGCCATAGAAAATGGGATCATTTCAGTATGTATTTAATAATATATGCAGGTACTTTCCTTTCTCATATTGATTGCAAGTTTTGATTTTCAATTGAAAAATAACAATTTATACATATACTACTTATGGATAGAGATTTCTGGGGTGGCATGGTGGTGCAGTGGTTTGCACTGTCACCTCCCTCCTCGGGGACCTGGGTTCAAATGTCTGTGACAGTTCCGTGCGTGTGGATTTTGCATTTACCAAATTGCCCACAGGTGTGTAAGTGTGCCCTGCGATGGGTTGCCCCCCCATCCTGGGTTGTTCCTTGCTTTGCACCCATAGGCTCCAGACCACCCACGACCCTGAAGTCGTTTCAGAAAATGGATGGATAGAGATTTCAAAATCATAATACCACAATACCATTAAAGTGAAGACGACAGCTAGGAACACTGTCTCTCAGATGTTTATCTGTTTGTTTGGCAGACACAATGAAGAATGAGGCTTCACATTGAAGTAAATACTCACATATCTGTTTCATAAGTAGCAGCAGTTACTTGGGAAACTTTAGGTTTGTTTTGTGTGATGACAGATTTTAGCATAATTATTCAGCGCTGTCTTGGCTAGTCACTGTGTTTTTTTTTTCTTCTTTTTTTTGCTGCTTTTACCTAAAGCTTAAAGGCTTACTGAGTTTTCTTTATTCAACAGTTTCGTTCTCTCCCTTGTGGTGACATTTTCATCACTGATAAATTAAAATCCATGGAGCGTATGGCTATTTTAAACATTTTTATGCCTACTCAGGTCTCTACATTGAGGAGGAGTGACAGTCAATCAGCCTAATCGTCAATTACTGTAACTCCGCGTGAGTAGGCAGCCTTACGATCCACAGCTTGAGGTTCTCTGTCAGCAAGTCTCTGCTCACATTCCTAAGATACCACCTAGGTTTTATGATAATGACACTGTTATTAGACAAGACTACTGCAGAAATAGGGTGTGTGTGAGTCCCCCTCATAATACCTTGTTAGGGACCTGGAAAAAAATATCCTACTGTTTCTGGAAGGCAAATTTCTATTTTGTTTTAGTCTTTGCATGCAAATACTGCTAGCTGTTATTCTGTGGTGTGGAGATGAATGCAAAAAAAGGAGATCTTATGTTTCCTAGCTTTGCTGACTTCAAATGCTTTAAGCTGTCATTAAATATTGTCAGAGTTTTCCTGAGATGTGCCTATCAATAGAATGCTGAAGGATCACGTGAGATGCTTTTAGGCTCCTCAAAGCGTTACTTAAGAGGGATTTCAGCTTGAGACGCTAATGTGGTGTGCAGAGGCTAGGGAGGCGGGGCCAAACACATCTCCAGGCAGTCACTGTGGTCCTGATCTCTGTTCCCTGCCCGTCACACACAGTGCCACTCCTATCCCTCTTTATTTCTAAAACATCTCCGAAGCCTTTCATGTAATCCTAAGGGACAGACGGAGAGCTCGAGTGAAATTTTTAATTTGCGTAGCAGCGTTGAGGAGTTCACAGTGTTTTTAATTTGGCTGGCAGTAAAGGCACGCCAAAATAAGCACTGTAGCATGGCTGTCAGTTATTCCAGGTAATTAGTAATGATAGCATCTGTCTCAACATTAAATAAAGGGCAATTAAAAATGATGCATAATTATCATTAGGCAGCGAAACAGGAGCGCTTTATTCAGACGGTCATAGGAAACACGGGGTCGGGGCTGGTCTGGATGGCCCGGCTGCAATCTATGGATATTTGTGTTAATCTCCATCACGGGATTCATGTTGTGTTTTGTAAGCTCTCTATCTATTATGAAACAAAATATGCTTGATCTATATACTCAGTATATATCTATCTGAAATCACAGTGCAGAAAAAAACAATAACAAAATGCTCAAAAGGCTGCTTTTATCTAATAAATCAATGCTTTTATTTCCCACTTTTGTTTGCTTATGATTGAATCAGTAGTGAGATTTAGGAAATTAATTACTGCCTTGGGAATCTGTAGTACTACTGCAAAGTCAGAGGGCTTTAAGAAACTCGAGCAAGATAATTAATGTAGATAAGATCCACATCAGCAGATGGTATTTACTATAGAATACAATATCAATATTTAAATTATCTTAACAAGATAATAATAGTGACACTGAGATCTGGTCTGGTTTATGGATGCAAACTAAATTGAGAATGGATCAGAATGGATCGATGACTTGTTCAATGGAATAAAACATGAACTACTAATGATAAAAACTAAGATGAGTGGATACTGTGATTTTTATTATCTTCCATTAGAATAATCTGCTGTGAATGTGGTGAGTGTTTTCAGGAGTCTGGTGACTGAGTTTATTGATATTATTATGTGTCATCTACCCTCCATTCTCAATGCAAATGCAAACTTAGGCTAGTTGCCACCATTCCTTGATGATGTTTAGATGTGTGATGTATGCTGCTTATTTGCATTGGTACCAGTGATATGTTCATAGTTTTTGTAGGTAACATATGACCCAGGCACTGGTTTGTGACTACAGAAGAACGGACTAACCCATTTAATTAAGAACCATTTAATTATGCTGATCAGCAGTGCATTGAGTTATATAACAATCCAAATAAAATGGAACAGATCCATAAACTTTACTTCAATCTGCAGTACTTTAGTTTCCCACTCCATCTCGTTTACTTTAATTCATTAACTCATTTAGTTTTGGAGACACGGATCTTCAGAGGGTGACGGAGTATGGCTTGCCTATGTTTGTCATTCATCTGGTATGAATCTTATAGTATAGTAATTATCATACAGAGGGTTGGAGAGGTTCCATTCCTCCGAGTGACATTTCAAAAATAGGTGTTATTTGGAAAAAATTGTTTGCTTATTTTGGGGACTGGTGGTCCAGAAATGTTGGTGCCATAGCTTTCACTAAACATTTCTCTCACTGAACTAAACATGAGGAAAGCTGGCTTGGCTCAGTGGCAACACCACATGTTATGTGGAGCAGAGCTTGGGAATAGGAACTGCACTTTATTTTCAGGGCGAACAGGGGGAGGGGTGCATACATAGGCGAAAGAGGATAAAACAAAATAATCCTCAAAGGCAAACAAAAAATGCTGTTATGGTAGCAGAGCAGAAAGATCAATATAAAATTTTGCAGACCAGGAGGACAGGATTGGCATAAAAATCAGTTGAATCTTGGTCTACCCAAGTCAAAAAATAACCCACATTCAGCTAATAAAATATCAGTGTATATTAGAAAAGTAGATTACAAAGTTAGTTTACACAGAATTAATATGTACAAGCTTAACTGCATACATAAATAATTTAAATGAGAACTTTTATGCCGTGGCCAAAACTTCAACCACCACCCCACTTGCCAGAAAACTAAAAAATCTGAAGGAAATTAGCCAATAAATTAAAAACATAAACTGGGGTGTTAGGACAGGAGCCAAACAAACAACAAACAAACATCCTTTATTTGCCATTTGCACTAGTACAGGTACATTTTAATGCTTCTCTTTGCTGCCCCATCTTGCTCTCCATAGCTTGGGGGTCGCTGCACAGGATCAGCCAATGTACTATATCAATGTACTATATCAATGAACTATATCATAACCACTGCACCATCCCTGTGGAACACGATTCCATTTTACAATGAAGGATAGTCAGCAGGAATAAGATCGACATACATGATGGTGAACTTTCTGTTAAGTGTGATTGTGCAACTCGTGTAAGGATTTCACTGCTCACTGTGTTTGTGTGCACGTATCAGTTGCTCCATACATGAGTTACAGGAAGCCAAGGTCTCTGGCAGACCACTCGAAAGAGGACAGGAGATGTCATGAATCGGTGGGTTTGGGTCTTCTCATGCTCACTCACAGCAAAGACAGTTCTGGCATGTCTGGCATGGAAGAAGGGATGTGGGGAGTTGGGAGGTACTCTTATGGTCCAGGGGAGTCCAAAACAAGGGGAGAAAACACTGACATCTGGACAGCAAGTAGAAACAAACGCAAGGCCTCCCCTGACTTCCTCTCGGAACCTTGAGCACGTCTTCCTTTTATGGATGCAGGAGCTAGAGCTGATTGATTGTCACCGTGCTTTTCCACCAAAGCTGAGGTGGGGAGCTCTCCAAGGTGCTGAAAGTTGCATCTTTCTTCTTATGCAGTGGCCAGCTCTCCAAAAGAAAGGGTCAGCACAGTCTACTGGGGGGTGGCATGTGCTGCTCTTATGTCATAGCGCAATCTACCAACAGTGCAAACATTTTTGCATTTGTGCAGGTGTACTGACGCAAGTTATCGGTATCAGTATAGCAGTTAAAGTCAACATGAAACATGAATAATCATCTCTCTGAATATGTGGCGTGCATGATTTTAGGTTATGTCAAAAAGGTGATATATAAATTAATTAAAATTTTACTGATCATTTCATTAAATTATTGATTTTTAACAAGGGATGTCATGATGCTGGAGAGGTTGTAGTTTTAAAAATAGTTTAAGGGGTAGAACGTTTTGTATAGCATTTCCTAATACACAGTTTTCTTTTTCTTATTATTTCTATGTTGTGTTTTTATTTTATACTCTATGTGTGTTTCTATATATTGTAAAGCACTTTGCACACTTAGGCTTGAAACGTCTTTTGTAAAAATAATAATAATAATAATAATTATTATTATTAATCGAATCGCTGATGCAGCAGGTGGCCATCGACAGCAGGCTGCCCTACAATCCGCTGACCGTTGTACCCCAGAATTCACAGAAGACAGGGAGATGGACACACCGGAGCTCTTCCTAGGGGCTACCCTGATCTCCGCTGCTTCTCCTACCAGGAGTTGGAGATGCGCCTCCCGATTCTGGACCCAGCGGTATTCACACCTGACATCACCGCGACTTTGCCCGAGCGGGTGCCCAACGCCTGCATTGCTGCCACTTCCCTACCAGCACCTGGCTCTTAAAGGGGTCAGGTCTGTTGGGGATGCTATCCCGCAGGTCCCCAAGATCCCTAAACGTGCGACGCCGGCTGCTAAAGCGCAAACCCCTGCTCCGCCCTCCGTGATGCCTGATGCTCTGGTTCCTGCTCCGCCCCCTGAGGTTCCTGCTCTACCCCCTGAGGTTCCTGCTCTGCCCGTTCCTGCCCCTGATTCCCCAGACTCTGCTCCCATGCCCCTGTCCCAGAGGAGGTCCCCAACTGTCGGACCATCGCTCCTCCTCCCTTCGGTCTCCCGGAAAGGGAGAGGACACCTGTGCCGGGGTCGGGTCCCGCCCACCCTGCCCCCTGGCTCACCTTTGGTTTCCCTGGCTCCAGCTCGGCAGTCGCCTGCGGGTCCTCCAGCTTCAACTTGGTGGTCACCTGCGGTTCCCCTGGCTTTGGCTCAGGGGTCGCTTTCGGTTCCACCTGTGGCGCATCATCAGCCTGCTGCGGTTCCGCCTCTGACGCCTTGTTGGTCGCCTGCAGGTCCCCTGGCTCCGACTCGTTGGTCGCCGGCACCTTTGCCGGCTGTGGTGTTGCCTTCACCTGCCGCAGCTTCTGCTGCCCCTTTGCCTTCCTGCCTCCTGGTTTTGTGCCGCCTGTGTCTGCTCCTCGTCCCTCGGTTTCTCCTTTGTTCACTCCTGGTCCCTTCGTTCCTCCCATTGGTGTTCCCCCTCTGTCTCCTTTCTTTGGTGCCCCTGTGCCTGTCTGCGTTCCCCGGCTTGTTGTCCCTGTGCCTGTTCTGTTGTTGGTCTTCTTCCCGGTGCCCCGTCAATGTTCTTGGTTTTGTTTTCCCCAGGTCCTGTGCAGTTCATGGTAATTATTATTATTATTATTATTATTATTATTATTATTATTATTATTATTATTAATAATAATAATAATAATAATAATAATAATAATAAGTTCTTTTGAAAACACACACTGATGAAGGTATACTGCCCAAATGTTTGTGTGTGGACTTTAATAAAATACCACACAGCATCAGAATTCAGATTCAATCTCTATTATTTGGATTAATTGGTGGTGACCCTGAACCCAGATGTCGCAAGAGTATGGGTCGCCAGATGATTCCAGAGAATGTATGTAATAATTTCCATTGGAACTAGAACCATTTGATTGTGTCCCCAGCCCCCGCCATTGATGAAATCAAACTCAGCTGTGGGGGACTCTCACCCCGCCTCACCTATCAATTAGCAAAACGTAGCCAGGCAGACATTTCCCCCCACCTCAATCATTCAGCAAAAAGAGGGTCCCAAGTGTCTGGCATTGTTATTTTGGTCACCATGAGTTGAAAATTTGAGAAACCCACGTACGAACCGATGGTATTTATCAGTTTGTAGAGTGCAGTATTTGAAGTTTATCCTGTACATAAATAATTTTTTAAATACTTTAATACTTGTGTGATTCCTTGTTTCTATGAAAAGTAAGTAAATTCTCATATAAACAGAGTCAAAGAGAATCTTTGCAGATTGCAGTTGCTTGGATATGATCAGAAGTTTAATGGATTATATCAGCTGGGGAATGTTAGTTGTATGCTGCTTTGGCATCTTTCAAGAAAATGTCTGATGCCTGCAAGTAGCCTGTCGTAAGCAATTTTTAACATCTACAATTGTCAGTAGCTCACCTATACGCTGTTATGGTAACTGTAGTGTGCGTAAAAGTCACTGCCATGACAGCAGAGAATATAGGGAGCATATCAAGGTGTGAATGACTCGGGGTTTTTTGCAAACATTTACTTCCATCCTTATACTGTATATTCAAAAAAAAAATACTGAGGAAATTTTTTGCAGTTATGCATTTCAGTGACAGAGAATTATGAAGGATTTTAGTAGATTAATAATATGTAACGTATGGAGAAGTAGACTAAGGATTGACTCACCTAATTACCCATAAAGCAAATAATGGTTTTTTTTTTTGCTTTATAAATTATTCTTGTAATGAAGAGTTCTATGTTGACATCAAAGTGCTGCCTATCATTGAAAAAAATATATGTGATGCAAAACTCAGGATAGATGGCACTACAACAAAAATACACTCCTGCTGTCTACATTCAGCATAATCTGCCAACACCAGGTCCTTAATGAGATTGGGGTGGAAGAGCTGAATACAATATGATTAAAATAATTCTGCACAATCATGTTGAATTTAGATTTAATGAACTGCAGGTATTACAATCACGCCGTGCTGACTATGAATATAATGCACAACTTCACCTCCGCCCATGTTGGGCCAGTGTCGCTTTTCTTTCCAGCCTATTCTTCAGGCCTAAATGCTTGTACAAGCAGTTTACCATGTGTACTGTAGTATGTTTAGCGTTTGTTACTAATACAATACAATGGGGTTACAGCATTGAATGCTCTGTAATAAAAAAAAAAAAAAACAAACATGGCTAAATATCAAACTGACTGTGCGAAATGAATAATTAAGAGGAACACCTGGAGCAAAAACTTCACTGAGTTTGAGACCAAAGATGTTTTTTAAACCTATGACAATAATACTAATCCATCCACTGGTTCACTTCCAATATCCTGTGCAAGGTCACGCTGAGTCTGGAGCCTATCCCAGGATGCACCGGACACAAAGCAACAACTGTGGACAGTTTAGGGACAGCGGAACCACATATCTTTGGATGGTGTGGCAGGAAAATGGGGTATTAGGAGGTAACCTATACAAACACACGGAGAGTATGAAACGCACATACGCAGCCAGGGGTGGGAATCAACAATAATAATAATAATAATAATAATAATAATAATAATAACCAAGTATCAACTATCCATCCATCCATCCATTTTCCAAACCGCTTTATCCTTATTGGGTCGCGGGGGGTCCGGAGCCTATCCCGGAAGCAACGGGCACGAGGCAGGGAACAACCCTGGACAGGGGGCCAGCCCATCGCAGAAGTATCAACTACAACAATAATAATAATAATAATACTAACAATAATAATAATAATAACCACCAAGTATCAACAATAATAATAACAATAACAACAACCTGTTTTCATCGGCAAAGACCTTTACGCTGTATATTGTGAGCAATTCCTCTCTGTCATCACATACAGGTTCACAGGAAGGTTTGTGAGACCTGGAAATCTTATGTGCTGCATCTTAAAACTTTCTGCTGTCTGAAAAACCCCAAGTAGAAATGTGTCGTGGAATCGCAGAGCCAGCCAAGGCAAATGTTCTACTTAATGCCTGAGGCGTGCTCACAACTAACGGCGCCTTTCAAACCTAAAACCTAATATATTTTAAATGGCTGAGAGTTTCCATTTTGCAAACAAGAATGTTCCCTCATCACATTTTACTTTATGTTTTTCAAAAGGACTGTTTTCCTTTGTATTACTATTTTGTAAAAGTAGGTGTATTTTTTTTTCTTCATTTCATTAACTATAATCACCTTGGTGAAGGTTTTGAAGAATTGTTTAATGACTCTCCACTTTACTGCTTAGCCTAATTGCTGGCAGTCTGAACAAAAGATTTTCCATTCAAACCTTGCTGGGGAAAATGAATGTATTTTCAAACTTTAGTTTAGTTGCCTTTAGTTGTGGCATATATAAGAGAAGAAACTAGTCTTTTGGTACCCTTCCTACATTTTCCCTAATGCAGTTGGTCACTTTTGGAAGTCATGTGGTTGTACCTTTGAATTGTTGCATGGAGAGATGCATGTGAGCTGATCTTTTGATGAGGTAGAGTGATTAAGGCCCTGAGACTGGGAATAAGAGTTGGAGGGTTCAGGTGTTGTAAGCACAGTATTTGAGCTGACTAAAATATCAGGCTGTATACATTTGTAAGTGGTGAAATCATAAAATATGTAGCTCAGTTTCCTTGGAGATGCCTGCTGATTTAGTGAAAATCCTGTGAAGGATTTAAATGTCCTTTTTATTAATCACAGTCCACAGAACTGACCTATGTGGTCTAAGTAACATTTAAGGAAATGGTACTCTTTTTAGCAGAAATAGTGGGCTGCTGGTAGCTTAATTCTCATGTTATTACCAAAAGGTCAGTGGTTATAGTCCCGGGAGAGGCCTTCCTAAGGAGGATACATAACCAAAATCACTTCATTGAATTATCCAGCAATAAATGTATGAAGCATGAAAATTGTAAATTATGTCATTTGCTTTGGATAAAAGTGATTTATAATCCCTTCTGTAATGATTGCAAAATCTGAGAACTAACAGGTCAAAGATGCTTAAGCCACTATGAAAGCTTCAGGGCAACTGGCCTTCAGGAGGATCCAAGGCGGGGTGGACTGACTGTTTCTGAAAGCTAAGCCTGTGCTCTCTCGCTCGTCGACGTAGCTGGTCTCCATCTAGCTTCTCTCTGATTGGCTGCTTCAATCTCTTGCAGCAGCAGGCTGCTGAGCCTCCCAAGGTCTGCCTGTGATTCCAGCTCTCTTCTTTCGTGAGCTGCGTTTGTTTGTTTGTTAATTAATGAGACACCTGTGCGCTCGCACCGAAAGGCTCGGACCCGTCCCCCATGGTGCAATCACGACTCCCGCTTGTTTGCTCTGACTTATCTCTGCACGGATGGGTCAGGTGATGGGGAGCTCACGAAACACACTCTCCAGGGTGAGGTATGGGAGACAACAAGAGGACATCACTTTTGATATTTGTTATGCAGCAAAAATTCTTCAAGCAGCAGGCCACCTGACACATCCATGTCTCTGTGTCCATTTCCCAGCAGATTCTGCATCTAGAACAAGAAGTCTTGGAGAGCCAGAAAACAGCAGGTAACCCAGATGCTAGTGTTCTTAGTACAGGCCATCCAATAGAGCTGAGCGTGGTCTGTGATGAGAGTGATATTTCATCTGTATAGGCAGAGCTCTGTGATAGCCCAACTGATAGTCTGGAATTCCCTTTCCACTGCAGTATATTAGGTCTCCGCCAGTGTCAGTTTCCTGCTGAGGTACAGCAGCAGCAAAATCCTGAGCTGGTATTCTGCAAGCTCTAAGTGACAATTTTTTTGGGTTGTCAGTCTGGCCAGCTCCTGTCAGTTCACCATGTACCTTCTGGAGCCTGTGAAGTGAAGGTGATTAGTTGTCATTGTTGACACACCACAACAACGAAACATGTCCTCTGCATTTAACCTATATGTGACATGCAGGGGACAGCTAATTCAGCACCCGGAGAGCAGTGTTTGGGGGGCATTACCTTGCTCAGGGTACCTCAGGGGTACTTTTCTGGTTGGGGATTTGGATCAAGGATCTATCGATTATAAGGGCACTTTCCTAACCATTAGTCCACCACTGCCCAGTAATAACCTTACCCAACCTTCATCTAGCTAGGATCACTGTTGCACTATTACCCCTGGAGGGGACCAGATTATATGCTAGGTGACGTGCGTGCTGCTCAGGTTGGGGAAGAATAAGGAGTTCCCTAACCTTATAGCATCTAAGAGCATTCAGTCGCCTCCCAGTAACTATCTTAACCCAGCTGGCAGGCTCCCAACGCAAACATCCCAAACAGACTTTGGTGGGCTAGCTGGAGTCAACTTTTCGGGCAGTTAACGTTAAATACTTAAATACTTGAATAATCTTGGCTACATATCCCAAGAGATCACTTGTCTGCTGGCCAGGCTGAGTTGAGCACAAGGACAAATGATGCCTGAGGGATCTCCTATGTGACAAAACAGCATGTATATGATCATAAGCATCTAACCGCACTCATCCTCATCCTCAACTTTGAGATGCATCAGCTTTAAGGTTTGGATGACCTGCTTAATTGATCTATTGTTTTGGTTCTGCAAATGGCTATCCAGAGCTGCCGGTAGAGGCTAGTGATAAGTCTGAAACAATTGGGCTTCTCTAGTCAGTAATAATGTCTTTTGGAATACTCGATTTGGAAGCCAGGAGGAAGAGCTTCTGTGCAATAGATTTGTAGGTGGCGTTCCTGAGCAGAATGGTTTTAGAATAGCATGTAGCGTAATCAGCTGGACATAATTTGTATCCTTGGTGGACTTTGCCAGTGGCTCTAAGATGTCCATCCCAAGCATCTTGATGATAGAGAGCAGGATTAATAACACATGCCTGAGGCGAGGTCCTCTGGCAAGTGAGAAACCTCCTACAGAAGTTTTGCATGCTTTCCATTAGAACGGGTCTCAGATAGTTTCCAATGTGTTCCTTTTCCATAAGTATCTCTAAGGGAGTGGGAAGGCATGAGGTACATGACAATGTCTGTTTTGGACATGTGGAGATTGGTCTTCTTCCCTGTTAAGCGGTCACAAAAAAGAGGAGGTTATTGCAAGCCAAATAGTACCATCATGGTAGCCTCCCCCTCCCCCCCCTCTGGGTACCCCACTGATAATAGGACCCATTCCCATTCTCTTTCTAAGCCTTTCCAAAGGTCACCTTCCAGGTTCGCCTTCCACGTTTCCTTCTCTCAGGATAACTGGTTACGATGTGGTTCAAAGCATTATGTAACCCTATCCCTGTCTTAGTATAGTGCTAGTAACCTGGGGGCTGTGCCCCAGGGTTCAATTCTTTTTTTTGTATAGATGCTTCCTTTTAGCCTACAAGACTATGAGATATCTTTCCACAGCTATGCAGATGATACTCAGATTTACTTGACCCTCTCTCAAAAGAACTATGATCCCATTGACTCACTTTGTAAGTGCCTTGAGCACATCATCAACTGGATGGGACAAAACTTTCTGCAGTTGGATCAAGATAAAAGAAGGAATATTTTATTTGGGAATAGCAATAAGAGGCACAAACTAGCTGCTTATCTGGATTCGGGAGCCCTAAAATCGAAAGAACTAGCAAGTAACCTTGGGGTGTTAATGGGCTCTGATCACAGCTTCAGCAGTCATGTCAAAGCAGTTACTAAATCAGCATTCTATCACCTCAAGAACGTCAACAAGATTAGAGATTTTCTGACTAATCCAGGCCTGGAGAAACGCATCCACGCCTTTATTTCTACCAGGATTGATTACTGTAATAGTCTCTTAACTGGATTTCCAAAAAAGACAATCAAATAGCTTCACTTGATTCAGAATGCAGCTGACAGACTTCTCACTAGGAGTAAAAGAGGGGAACTCATCACCCCCATTCTTAAATCCTTACTCTGCTTGCCTGTGTAACAGAATAGACTTTAAAGGACTATTTCTAGTCTATAAATCGCTTAATGGTGTCAACCTCAAGTATCTATTTGATATTCCTCAGCGATATGAGCCAGATAGGACTCACAGATCATTAGAAACAAGTCAGTTAGTCCTGGCTTAGATAAAGACTAAACATGATGTAGCAGTGTTTACCTGTTACACTGCTTGTAAATGGAACAAGTTGACTGTGAGCCTAAGAGCCACGACACTAGACACTTTCAAATCCAGGCTGAAAATGTTCATATTTGACCAGGCTTTTAGCTCAGCTTAACACTGTTAGTGCTACTGCATTTATGTCCTGTGATGGCACCTTATTATTCTAAATTATCTGTAATTGGTTTTTTATTGTCATGTTTATTTTTTTCCCTTTTAAATTTATAGTTTTAATCATGTTTTTAACATGTTTTTAATTTCTATTTTCCTGTTTTTTTTTATTCAAATTTGAGTTTTCATTGTATGCTGTATTTTTCCTATATGTAAAGCATGTTGAATAACCACAGTATATGAAAGGTGCTGTATAAATAAGCTTGCCTTGTCTTTGAGGCTGTCGGCATTGACAGACCTATGTACAGTCCCTCCAAATCAGGAGGGGTGCCCCAATCTTCAGATCACAAGCTTCTGTAGAACCCTCCAGGTATTCAATGATGCAGGGTACTTCCAGTCATGGAACCCCTGGGCCACTTATGATGGGTCAGTTCTGTCTGGCAAAGGATTTCAGTATGATGGGGGCAAGAATGTCACTCCTCTGCTCTGGGTTCAGTTCTTCTCCTTCTCACCCTCTCAGACTACCTCAGAATTATGAAGGTGTGCCTCAATGTTGTCATCTGGCATCAACTTTTTCAGCAAACCCTGTGTGTCCTGTCATTCTTCCGTGAGGGGTCATCTCGGTCGCCACTTGCTGTTGCTGGGAGACCACTCCTGTTAGCGCCGCCATATGCTGTACCTGTGTGTCCGTCTGCTTAGCCAGATTCTTAGCCTGGTCTTCCTCTCTGCAGTTATCCTGGGCAGAAAAAAATGTTTTATAAAACCTGACCGGCTCCAGTGTGGCGTGTAGATGTGTTTGCTCAGTGAAAGAACATGGGAGAGGCCCAGGCTGCAGGAAATCCCGCATCCAAACCGAGACTGGTGAGACTGCAGTCAGGAGAGTGACTCTGCGGTCACTGCTGGAAGCCGATTCAACAATTGTGACAACCGAATAAGCGTTATACTGTATCTCCAGTCTTCGCTTGTGTTAGTGCATCTTGTCATATTTCTTAGCACAACCATTCTCACTGAACTTCTGTTCAGACCTTTTGGTACAGACTGCCTCATGCATACTTTGCACAAAACCATAATTCACACTTATATTCATAATTTATCTAATTTATTTGTAATTTATTGTATTTGTATATGTTTCATTTGAACCTAGTTAGATGCAGGTTGCATTACATTGGACCTGTATAATGAGACAATGACAGTAACAATAGTTAAATCTAATCTAATAATATATAGATTCATTATTATTATTATTATTTTATTTTTTTCTAATTATCATTATGTGATTTTTTTCAGTCAGTTTTGTCTCCTGGCACCCATGTAGATGTTCATCCAGAACATTCTGTCTTCCTATTGAGAGATAATTCATAGTAATTTACATATAATACCATACATGTATACATATACTATTATGCTCTGTTGAACAGCATATAATGTGTGAATAAGTAGCTGTAGTTCTCGATGCAAGAGAGAACAGTGCTGTGTATGTGTGAGAGTATGATAGTGAATACAACAGAGTATGATTGTGCATGTAAGAGAGTGTAGTAGTGTTTGTGTAAGAGTACAGTGGTGTATGCGTGAGACTATGATGGTTTATGTGAGACCACGTGTGAACTATCTCTCGAGGGCTCTCTCAAACCCTCTCTCTGGGTCCCACAGGTATGTTCATCGTAGGACATCCACCTTGGTGCTGCTTGTCTGTTTCACCTGCAGCTTTTCTGAGAACTCTGGTCTTTTCTACTTGGCAGGTTGGTTGGGTCTTCTCATAATATAATTCCCATGGTCTCAGTTCTGTTTAGTTCATTTTTGTGTTTCCTAATGTAGTTCCCCAAAGCTCTTAGCAGTTTAACAATAACAAGAAGAGCACCACAGGTTGCCATAACAATAGTTCAGTAAAAATCTAAAAAAAAAAAAAAACATGGAAAACAGCAGTAGAGTCGAAATGAAAAACTGTCTTGGTAGATAGAGTACCAAAAAAAAACCAGGGGGAGTCTTAGGCAAATGGCTTCTAGGCCTCTAGGGCACACTAACCATACACCACCCTGAAATGAGCGTGTGGGCGTTCTCAGGGAGTTTCAGCTTTCTGACATTCATATTGTATAAAGGGTCATCAACACACGATCCCAATCTAATGAAATGCAACAGGAACGTTCAGCTTGTGTTTTGTTAAAATGTGCATTTTCTTTACACCGTCTAGTTTGTGCTTTTTTAATACATCATAAGACAATCTATGCATCTATTTTCCAACTGCTTATTGTGTACATGATTGCAGAGGAGGTCTGAACTCTAAGGCCATAAGGCAGGAGGACCCTGGATATGATACTAACCCATCACAAGTAGCACATGCATCTCTCACCTAACTGCATGACTTTGGATTGCGGCTGGAAACCAGAATTTCGGGAGGAATTCTGCATGCTATGGGGAGAATATGCAAATCCCACCCACACATGTTAGAGGTGCAACCCGGTGAGTCATTGTACCACCTCCGTATTACAGGCCCTTCTGCAAAAATGTCAACATGGCAGCAAAAGATGTGTTCTAAATTTAAAAATGCATGCAAGAGAATTGATGTTGGGGCTTGGACACAGGTAACGTCAAGTGGGAACTAAGAATTAGCTTCCCATGGAACTTGGGGTGTGACTGTTGTATTTGTTGAAATTGCACATGGCACAGAGCTTGCTGCCAATTGCCACACGAGACGACCGTAAACCTCCTAATTCTGTCTCCACGAGTCGGGGGGTGACCTTTGTGTATTTCAGTTGTCAAACTTGGATGCGGTCGATTGGCGAGGAGAAAAACAGATGTGATGGATTTAGTGGTGAGCGGGTGCAAGGAGAACATCAATGACGCCTGCGATCTTGTGCGCTTGGCCGGGGGAAATGGCCGGGATAGACCGTGTGAAAATGGCCGGGATATACCGTGTGAAAATGGCCGGGATAGACCGTGTGAAAATGGCCGGGATATACCGTGTGAAAATGAAGGGTTAAGCTTCATTTTGTCAGAGAAGAAGGTAGAGACAATGGAAGTGAGGAAACAAAAACTCCCAAGGTAGAAAAAAACCTGCTTTTCTGGCTTCCTGGAGAAGAACCTTATATGTTACAGATATTTTACTCCGTTGCAGATACTGGAAAAGTATTGGCACATAAATGCTGACAGTCCGTTATAAACAACTGGTGAAACTGTAAAGCAAAGACAATTAAGAAATTAATTTGCCTTGTTGTGTGTGTGTGTGTGCGTGTATGTGTTAGTGTGAATTCGATTTATATTTCACTGTGAGGACCAAATGTTCCCCACAATATAATAAAAACTTGTCATTTTGATGTTGCTGGGACCATTTTTCAGGTCCCCACAAAGATCTGTGAATGCAATCAAAAAAGTAAAAATGCCAAAAGTCTCATATTTTGTTTGGTTACTTATGGTTAAGGTTAAGGCTGGGTAGGGTTAAGGTCGTTATGTTGGGATTACCCATAGAAATGAATGGAGAGTCCCCACAAAGGTATGACTACCATCCTGTGTGTGTGTATGTTTGTGGTTGTGTGGGAGGTCTCCAAGTTAAGTTTCCCAGCATAACAGCATAGTTCAGCTCTCCCATAGTGCATCTCACCCAGGCCTGTAGTCAGAATGAATATCTGATGAGCAAAGAACAACAAATGTTACTTAAGGCTTTCTTACACTATTTATCAGTGCAGTAAAGAGTGTGAACTGGGAATCAAAATGCCTCATTGCCTTCAATACTCATTCTCTTGTCTCTCCGGGAAAATAAGGAAAAAAGATCTTTATTTTCCTTATTGAGAATAAAAAACAAGGAAATATGATTTGTGAGAGCTGAGATGTTGTGGTCACTCAGTGGGACACAGAGTCTGCTTACCTGTACTGTAAATTAATTCCTGTTCCCTGGAACACTGGGAAAGAAGTGATGTAGCCAAAAACAACAGACCCTGCAGTATACATACTACATATTCATAATTGCTTTCCAATAGGCCCCACACAATTTGTGGTCATTTGATGAATTGAAATCTGATTTTTGGCCAGTTTCTGCTAAACGCAATTCATTGACATGGCAGTTAAGTAACCATGGTGATTTTTAGATGTAGTGGGTATTCTTGTGAGAGAGATTTCATATACGGCATAATATGTTCTGTGTTAAAGTTGGGCCCACGCCTTGGGCATAGGAGAGCATTTGCCTTTGTTGGGCTACGATGCTGTGATACATTTTCTGAGTTGCACACTTAAGTTATTCAGACAGAAGAAAGGTTATAGATGCAGCATGTAAAATTTTTAGTCTGACCAAACTTCAAGTGAACCCATTTTTGTTGGCCGTGTGGAATTATACCCATAATGTAAAGCACTTCGTGGATGATAAGAAGTACTGCAAATTGGCATCTTTGATGGGTACCAGTGTGCCCTGTGATGCCCCCCCCCCCCTCCAGTCCAATCCGAGGTAACCACTGCCTCCAGCTTCTGTGATCTGAAGTCAAGGTAACCCTGCACTGGACACTGGAGTCATGGAATTCATATACAGTGCATGCAGTGTATACAGTACTGTGCAGAACACTTATGCAGCAAGAGGAAATGATGTTTAAATGATCTTAGTGTTAGTGTTAAACTATAATATCATGTTTGTCATAGTGTGTTGACTGAGCCACTTCAAAATCTCTCCAAAACCTCTCCTCCCAGTACATGCAGTAACCATCATGTAATGCCCCTATACATTTTTTGACTCAACGATTAGCATATCAGCTAATCAATACTTCATTCAGTTATTTAACTAATTAAAGTAACTGATTAATTGAGCCAGTGGTGAAATTTAGCAAACGCATGGAATGAGGTTCCTCTGAGGTTTTGGGAACCAAAGCGATGCTGTTCTACCAACAAAATATCAGGAACTTCATGGAGAAAATAAGATGCTCTGTTTTTTTTAATATTGTGTAATTGTTCTTTGTGTATGTCCTAATGTCGCATTGTGTTTTTTTCTGAGCAAATATACACTTACTACCTGGATAAATAGCCTGAAACATTGACCGACGGAGATATTTTGCACAGTACTGTAGATTTGAAATATACATAGAGTGAGGGCTGCAAGGAAAGACCCCAAAACCCACCCTGAGCATCATCTGAGTTGCGCTGTACTATTGCGGCTCCCCCATCCGCATTCTCGCCGCAGGAGAGAGCATGTGCATTTCCATTAACGGCCCTGGTGTGGGCGTGAGCACTAATAGCAGCCGTAAAATGGGACACCATGAGAGGACCATTATTCACCGGACCACTCCAGGACCGGGCTCACGCCGCGCTTAATTACTCACAGGACAAGGCTGCACGTAGGTAATGCATAAATACCAAATGCGGTGTAATTGATTGCCAAGCTCACAAAGCGGCTCACATTTTTATTTATCCCTGGTGTTTATTCACTTTAATTTGATGTATGGTGGTGTTAATTCCTTGTGGGTGGGTGGGAGGTGGGGGGAAGCCTACCACGGTTCTTCCTCTTTATTGTGCTACCTGTTAGTGCGATTGGAGCAGATTAATATAATAGCTGTCTTCCTGTAACCCAGCTGATAAAGTGCTACGGAGTGAGCGTGTGCAGCAGCGGAGTGAGCGTGTGCAGCAGCGGACGTGGGAGCACCATGCCAATTTAATGGCGCCGTCTCCATGAAGCTTAACTTCTGCCACTGATGTACTTAATTCCAGCTTTAGGGAATATTACTAATGGGAAAAAACAAGGCTTTTGACTGATAGATGTGTGAAATGGTTTGTGTCCCAATCCATAACGTTCAAAAGTGGGTGCGTCCAGAGGTTGAAATTTCAGGTCTAGAAAATCAAAATCCAGACCAAGATTTTGTTTCAACTACCCTGTTGAGCACTCTGTGACTGTGACTCTTTATACTGAACTGGTTGGTTGAAACAAAATTTTGGTCTGGATTTCTGCTTTCTGGACCTCAACTTTACACTTCTGGGTGTGACTTGCCTTGATCTGAGTATTCCCCATCCCGCCCAGAGGTGTTTCCTCTGAGCCGAGCCCCTGGACATACGGCTCATCTCCTCCGCAGAAGCTGTGACTGCCTTCTCGCTATGGCACCTACTTGGTCTCTTGCAGAGGAGGATTGCAGGAGCTTGGTAGTTTATGGCCTTTGAATCAGATCCGAAGCGCCCTGGAGTGAGAGGAGTCCCCTCCACGCAACGCCAGGCCTGATTCAACTTTCCTTTATATGTCCTTGAAAGGCATTTCTGAGGGGCTAAATCATAGGCCTTAGATGCATTTTACATATGTGGCCTGTGCAGATGGTCTGCATAGGGAAAGAAATTAAATAAGACACGTAAAATCAACCCTCTCTTGGTTTTACAGCTTACTCTACTGCTTAAACTGTCGCAAAATCAGAATATTTCGTGTATCTGTGCCCGTGCCAAGTTTTCTTGGAGACCGGAGTTGGTTTTCATTGTTTCTGTGTAGGTGAAGCTGAAGCCTGTTACATTCATATTATTTAGTTAATCTATATTCCTTTGGCCAATTGACTTTGTCAAAAGTGAAGAGGCATTCTATCCCACTGGGTGAAAGCCCTTGTGCTCAGAGTGACTTTCATGTTTCAAGTCAATCATGCAGCCATGGTTATCTGGGCAGCTATTAAGTTCATCATTTTGTTTGCATGCAGTGAGCGAGAGCCAGTCATCTGATCTTTTCCTGCTTGATGAGGACAAGGAAATTAACCAAACACATGTTGATTTTCAGGATCCCACGGTCATAGTTCTATTGTCTGTAAATGTGTAGACATACCGCGAAAGACTACTTGTCATGTAAGTACTCGCGAAAGACTACTTGTCATGTAAGTACTCGCGAAAGACTACTTGTCATGTAAGTACTCGTGAAAGGCTACTTATATATAGTCCCTTTTTCCTCGCATATATAGTCCCTTTTTTCCTGAGCATGTTTGCTCATGCAAAATGAAATGCGATTAATGTAGATTAAAAATGAATATTTATTTAATTGTGATTAATCAAAATTAATCCACAGCAACCCTGTGATTAATCTGATTTAAAAATTTTATCGTTTGACAGCACTAATATATATTATAATATATACTAATATATATTATCTTGTAGCATTCCTCCTTTTATGGATTGTGTGGTTAGCTCATAGGCCAGCATTATGCTTGTGTTACTATGTCCTGCCTTCTCCTTTGCCCTGTGTTGTTAGTATAAATCTGATGTCATGTACCCCCTGCTCAGGGCTGCCTCTCATTCCCCTCCATTAATGCTTTTCTTTCTCCATCAATCAAGATCCAGTCACTCTTAATGTCAGGACAAAACTAGAAACCCTGTGCAGAAACACTGCTTCAGGTGGAGTAGCATTCTGATGAGGTCATAACAATGTGACACTCTGGCTATTATGCTTCATTTCATAACAATAACAGCAGTAATAAAAATAGTAGTAGTGATAATAAGAATCATTATATTGATGCATTTATGTTCCTTGTACGGCATATATTTTCCATTGTGACATTGATTATGACATCACAATCAAAAAGCAAACATAAATCTGCAAATGTTTGTTTGGTTCATAAATAATTCCAAAATAGAGAAACACTTGATGAATTCGGTGAACATAATGAGGAATGGTTATAGGAAAGTCAAACGCTAAATAGTAATCAAGGGTAAAATGATCTGGGGGGGGGCACTTTTTATTCAAAATGACGTTCCAGTTAATAGTGCAATTACATGGTGGAATTGAACTCAGCAAAGATAGCCCTATCAATTTCTCTAATTGCATGCGGTTTTGGAGGGCTGGACTGTGAAGGTGAGCTATGTCAGCTTGTCTAGGTCAGACTGGTAAGTTCAGCCCCTGGACAGGTTTCATTCAGCAGTTTGATGGAAGGAATGTGTTCCTACATTACAATCAAGAAGCCCACACAGGTTGGAGGATTCATGGCTGATTGCATTGATCGCAGATGCCAGAGAGTACTAACATAATAATTGAAGGCAATGGACTCGTCATTGCATATGCAGGACTTTTGATAAAGTGGTATAGAGGATGTCTTAGGTGGAAGTGTTAGATTTCCAGGGTTAATGTAGTCCAGTTGACCTTGTTTCCTGTGAGCATTTCATATTTTGCTTTGTTCTGTTTTCTTTTGACCTCTAGTAACCCTGAGAGTCTTCCCAAGACTCACAGGCGAGATGTGTTAATTTTTCTTTCTGCAAAAAGATTTGTTATTTTCCCTACTGAGTCTTCCCACCAACCTCGTTTGTTTTACAGTTGTGATTGTCTTGTTCCTGCCCTAATCCCTCAAAAGGGAAATCCCACATTAAATCGATTTTGCATGGATGTCCTGATGTCACAAAGCACCATGTTCTGTTTCTGGCACAAACATCAGCAGAAAATGACTGATCTGTATCATGGTTCTATATATGCAACCAAAATTGCATTTATTTCAGTTTGTATGACATGCCAGTCTACAGGATGTTACAAACATATACATTGTTAAATATTACATTCATGCACACAGACCTACGAACACTGCACACTTACAGTACCAGTCAAAAGTTTGGACACACCAAGCTGCCTACAAAGGTGTGAAGGAAAAGTGGCATATGTGGGACCTCCTTCAGGACAGCTAGAAAGGCATCCCAGGAAGCAACCTCATGAAACTGGCATAGAGGAGACAGTAGGGTCAGCCAGTACATGGAGCAATTTGGGTTAAGGGCCTTGCTCAAGGGCCCGGTGATGGGATCACTCTGTAGAGCATGGAATTTGAACCAACAACCATCTGAGTCCCAACCTATAGAGCTGCCCCCCAAACAAATTATTATATATTTTTGTTTAATACTTTTTTAGTCTGTGCAAAATTTCATTTATTTTATAGTTTATATGTCCTGATATTTATTCTAAAATGTAAAGAATAGCAAGAATAGCACCTTTCTTTGGTTAGTTGTGTCCAGACTTTTGACTGGTATTGTACATGTGGACTGAACATGAAAGCAAGAGTAGTTGTCATGACCTGTAATTATCAAGTATTTTATCAATCTTCTCCTGGAGAACAATTGCCTAATCTGAAGCTTGCCATTATTGACACATAACGTTGCCTGCAGCACACGATGCCTGTGGATTACAATGTGATTCTGCCACATATCTTGAAAGTGCTATCCAGAGGCTCTGTAGAATCACAAAGAAGTTTCTTTTATGTTTGGTCCCCTACCCTTGATTTGAACTCTCACCCCCTTAAGCACTCGAAAGCACAGCTATGTTGAAAAGATTCCATCAAGGCAAAAATCACTTTAGAAACAGTAAATGAGATTTTTTTTCCCCAAGACTATTCCCAAGACAATTATATGTTTTAATATATTTAGAGAATATAAAAATATAGCACCTGCAGTATTCCACTAACCAGTTATGCAGCAGTTCTTTCGATATTTGAGTGAACACTCAGGTGAACATGTCAGATTATAACACCCCCAAACTAGAGGTACCAAATGAACCTGGTCTCGTAAATCTCCGTAGGGCAAACAGGCTCAGTTGACTGATTAAATACTGCACTTATCTTCCTGACCCTATAGCTCCAGGTAAGTACAAGCCATGAAGATCCCTAACCAGGACTCTCAGGATTTGCGCCTCCCCCCCCCCCCATCTTAACTTATTGCCCTAAAAATTGGTAGAAAAGAGTCCCAGCGGCTTCAGCCTTCGTGTGAAGCTGAAACGGTTATAGTGCATCTTTAATGTCTGCGAAATTAAGTCTCCTGCATGGCATGAGTTCTGGAACAGATGGAAAATACCACTGTGAGTGAATGCTGGCACATGATAGCCCCACTGTTCGCTTCTGTCTTGTTAACTTGTGTCTTTTCTATTAGACATGATTACAGAGGAATGGGCCAAGGCCATGTGGTCTCCTTATGTCAGATTAATGCCATAAATGGAGTCAAAAATGATCCCCTAGGACTGTTATAAAAATAACCGCTCACCTTAATCACTCTCACTACACACACAAATGGCTTACTAGAAAATATGCTTTAATATTACGCTGCAACAGTGATTGGGTAATTTCCTCTGAGAATGATAGCGGGACTTCTTTCCCATGGTGCCATTTCCTGTGGGATGATAATTAAGCCCCTCCTTCAGGGGCCATTTCCTGTTAGGATGGTAATGAGATCCTCCTCTGTTTCTATTGAAAAGTTAATAACTCCCCCCCCAAACTTGCTACTTCCTGTTAGAATGACTAAGTTCCCCACTCATTAACTACATCATTCCTGTGATATTTAGGATGCTCTGATGTATCCTTTGGTTTGCCAGTTAATATTCTCTGCTGTACTGTATATATAAATTGGTTGTTGTGTGTTCAATGGTTTATTGATATTCCTAATATTCCCAGTGTGTGTGAGATTATCTGTGATTGTGTGCCCTGTTCTGGAGTGATGTCTTACCCGGGAGGTCCCCTGTCTTGTGCGTTATGGGATTGACTCCAGGCGACACTAAATAAGTGATTATGGAAAATGGATGGATGGTATGTTAATTGCATTCCATTAATAATACTGACAAAAGCAAAGAAGGATAAACTTTACAGTTAATGCACTTATTATTTTTGATTGTTTTAACGTGACTCTGGAGTAGATTATACATCTGTCACAGTAAAGAATATGCAAATACATAATTAGTTCAATAGCAATTTGAAAACATCAAGCCCTGAGTGACTCTTCGGCATCTAATACAGCAATTACCGAATGCAACATCAAGTTGTGTCGACATACTGTGTTTTAATATCAATCACCCTATTATACATCATCTCAAAACACAGCAGACACTGTGCTAATGGAAGATACAGTGTAAACACACAAGGATCCAGGGGTTCTACTGACAGCTGGAATGAACACAATCTGCATATTTGAACTATGAATCATGTACCAAAAAACAAACGAAAGGAATTCTATAGAACTAAAGGCTGTAGTAAAGCTGAAAATGGCACAGCAGGAAAATCATTTCGAACATTTTGACCTCGGTGCGCTTTATTTAATGGCATTTAGCTTTTTTTACATGATGTCTGTTTCACTGTCAATATCTATGTTCCTTTGTTTTCTCAGTATCCTCACATGCCACCTCATTATGAAAAGCACTCAGCGAGATTAGAATCCTATCACTCCCCAGAATGTCTGTTTTGGTGCTATGAGTAGATGCATAATTATTTTCGGAGCGGTGATTGGAAGCCCGCTCTGATACGGTCAGATGTGGCTGCCATCCTTAGGCAGCTGTCTGTTAAAGATTACGGCACGGGAAGCAGAAACAGGGAAAGGGCTTTGAGGAGGCGTGAGGGGGTGGATTCTCCAGTGACAGACAACACAACAGAGTGATGTTTGGATGATGTTTGGATCAAATATAGCTCCTCCAGGACCCCTCAGGTAATGTGCTCTGTGCAAATGTGTGTTTGGAATAGTTGGGCTATAAAATAAATAAGGTAGACCTCCTAAACCAACATAGCCCCATGTGCATGAACAAGTACTAGCAGGATCTTAGCAGTCAATAGACTGAACCTCCTCTCCTCTAACCTCAACATATTATCGATTTCATGTGGGTATTTGCACTTTTTTCACATGTTCATGTTTTTATATATATGGACTGTCAGGGTCGGCCCCTGTTGTCTCACTGTGTCCCTTCCCCGTTTGGCCAGCAGGTGTTGCTGGTCATCCCGTCCTTCATGTGTGTCTTTGTGTGTCCGTAGTTCTGTTTGGCCTCATGACTCAACCCCTTAAGTGTCCAGTTGTCTGTGAACCTCTTGTCTTGTGTTCGAATCCCACCCCCTCTGTTTTTGTATCTGTGATCCTTAGTGTTTTATTTGAGTTTCTCTGGGTTTTGTATCTGATTTTGTATTTGGTTTCTGTTTTGTTCCTTGTGCCCCTGCTTGTGTCTTTATCTGTTTAATTCCCTAGTGTTGGCTTCTGTTTCCCTGTTTCTTTGTTAGTTCTTGGTTTCCTTGTCTTGCTCCTTAAGTTTATTAGTTTCACCTGTGCCCTGTTGTCCTGGTTTCTGTTAATTAGTCTCACCTGTCCTGTGTTAGTCTTATTACCCAGGTTAATACAAACATACAAAGGTTTCTGTATTTAAGTCCCTGTTTCTGTTCTGTTCTTTAGTGGTTCATTGTTTGGTATTTTGTGATTGCTATTCTGATGTGCTAGTGTTTGATGGTTAGATGTGTATCTGGTTTCTGTTGTTTAGGCTTAGTTTATCCCCTTTACTTTTGACCCCCCCGTGGTCCTTTGTTTTGTTCCTCCTTTCTTGTGTTTTTTTAGTTCAGTTTAATAAACCCCGTTTTGTGCTCCTGAGCCGCAAGTGGGTCGTCCACCCTTTTGTGTCCGGTCATGCCCCGTTCCCGCTCCCGAGCTGCCCGCATCCATGACATGGACATCATGCAGTTTTTATATTTTTATATTCCAGTATTCAATATACCTCTGTTCCCTTTAATTCCCTCTATTTTATTTCTACTTATCTAATTTTCTTAATATATGTTCTTTGTTCTTCTATATTACCTGTGAATGTACAGTAAGCACCAATACCGCAAAAACAAATTCCTAGTATATGCAGTAGTACATGGTGAATAAAGTGAATTCTGATTCTGATTCTTATTTTTTGTTATACATATATATAGCCAGTAGAATATTTTTATTTGTGAACTGAACTTTCATACATTCCATTTATTTTTTAAGTGAGCAAACCGAGAGGATCTTCTGAAAATGTTTGATCATCCTTGCTAGTAAACTTCTGTTTAAAATTTTATTTATATTTTTGCATGAATGAATTCCTCGTAGCTCCTGCAGTCTTGCATTTTAATTAGTTAATGAAGTTAGTGAGCAGCTTAGTTCTCTTGGTCAAATAACATTCAGAACCTTATTCCTGTTGTAGCAGTGCGATGCATGATAAATGTGTGTAATGGTTTGTCTGTCAACTGCTAACCTAAGTCCAGTACTTAGACTAAAATTATTCCTTTATCTACTACACACACACACACACACACAGATATATAACTTTTCCTGAAGAAACTGCTTTGTAAAAAAATATATAAATGCATCTTCGCACGTTTGTTTTAAATCAGGAAAATTATCTTTTATATTTTATAATACTACTACAGAAAACAAATGAATAAAGCACACATGAGTCTGAAATATAATGAAGAAAACAAAAACAAAAGCCTTAATGCACACACAGGCCTCTTACAGCTTGCACTTCCGTAAAAAACATTGTTTCTGTCCCATAAAAGAGGACTCGGCTACTGTAGCTGTGAATTCAGGACAGTGCAGGCACTCTGTCTTACTGACAAACAGTTGTGATAGATCTTCAGTCTGGCAAGGTTGACGGTAATTAGCCTTTGAATCACAGCTATACTGGCCCACCCTCCTTAAGGTGTAGCCATTGTACAGAGATCCATTCCCCAGCTGCCAGTTTGCTCCCCTGTCTTCTCTGCAGAGGTTAGACACATTTTTAGAGCTGCAACACTTCTCTGAGGACGTGCTCTTTGAGTCTGAGCTTTCATGTTGTCAGAGGCATCGGTGGAGAAACATGTGGGTTAGTCGTAGTTAGAGAGATGAAGGTTACTGGTTCAAGTCCCAGAACTGGGTCTGCTGATGCACCCATAAGCAGGGAGCATTGTATAAAATAATGTTTGCCAACCTGGTCCTCGGGGACCCCCAGAAAGTCCACGATTTTGCTATCAGGAGCTGGGAGGGAGCAAAAATATGGACTTTCTGGGGGTCCCCAAGGACCAGGTCGGGAAACACTGGTATAAAATTCCTTCAACAAGATGTAGTGGAATATATTTGTTAAAACAGTACAAAAAACATATTAGATATATACATTGTTTTGATTTAAAGTAGCTTTAGGCTGGAAAAAAAAACTTTTTAAGAATCAAAAGTAACCTCATCCAAAAGAAATTGGGTTTATTTCTGGAAATGATTAAAATCTATATTTGCAGTAATGCAGTAGTAAGGCAATAGTGTGTTTAAGAAACAGCCAAAAAGCTATTAACTCAGATAGAAATATGCGGAGTCTGAAACCAGTGCAGTTAATGAACATGAATTGAATTTTCATCTGTAAAATAAGTTCCATTAGATCCCAACACTATACAGTTTTTAAGCTTTGTACTTACTGAGCCGTTCTTAACGTAGGCTAATTGATGCATATTTATCATAAAGCAATCTTCCCTGAGATGTACCTTTGGTTAAAATAACCATAAAGGCTAATATTATTGGTACTGTAAATGTATTATAATAAGGTATCACAAACATATCTCCCAACAATAATAATATAGGTTTAGCAGCTCCTAACATATTTACCTCCCCCCCCCCCCACCAAATGTCACTGACATAGGAATAACTAGAGATATTTAACTAGAGTTTTAGAGTTTAACTAGAAGAATAACTAGAGTTATATAACTAGTTTTATAATTTAAGTACAGTTGTAAATGCTATTATATTTTTCTGTCATGCGGGAAGAATTATAATAATAAATCTTTTCAGCTACATAGCCTGGTAGCTTTGGCCTGTGTGAAGCTCATTTTTAAGCAAATCTCTACATGTAACATAAATGTGTTGCATATTGAAGAGCAATATGAGCAGGATAATTACGGAGTTCCACATGTTTCGATAGTTATTAAGGTATTTTTTTTCTTTCTGCATATATTACCACCAATTTGGAAAAACACCAGCATGGGTCCTTTTCTCCTCATATCCCAGCAACATTAAAACAACAAAAAGAGTTATTACTTCTATAGACCATATAAAAAGTGCTTTTATTCAACCAAAGGGCAGCTGAGAGATAGAGGGTGACCAGGCTGTGGTGAAGTCCAGGGATCAGGCTGTCCGTCAAGGCCCAAGCTTGTCTGAAAGGGAGAGAAACAATCAGAAGAGTGTTTAGGATGGGGTAGAAGGGCAGTCAGGGGTCATGACTGTCATTTCCTCTACGTCTGGTGTCTGGGAGGCTTTTCCAATCTGGAGGGGTCACTAGTCAGAGCCGCATTCCTCTCCTTCCAAGGACACCGGAGTGGTAGTCACAGAGACACTGTCATGACACTGCATATGTATCATGTCAAGTAAATGGTGTAAATACCATTATTTATATAAAAGAAAATGAACCTTCTTTGCAACACACAACACAATCCTTCACTTTCTAGACAGGACACTTAGAGGATTGTCATTAGAATTAGAAAATACAGGAACATTACACCAAATTTCATATTTATTTACTGGTTAAGCGAAGGTAGTCTAGTTAAAGGAGGACTTTAACCTTTATCTGTTCCACTGGGTTTGGCCGTCTGAGACTGAGTGACATACACATGGAATTTTACTGCAAATAACAGGGAGCAAGTTTTCTCATTAGAGAACAATGAAACCATATTTTGCTGCCTGCTGTTATAAACGATTTCCTTTCATGCTTCGCATTACAATCACGTTAGACAGAGAAAGCCCGGCCCTCCCCCCAGAGCTGCTCATGTAGCTGCTAAGTAACCCTGTATACATCTCTGTCCGTATACTCACTTCCCGTCTCTGTCCTTATCTAATCTGTCTGACTTATGCTGACTTTAGAGCCAGATTATACCCAGATTCCAGACCCAGTGCCACAATCAATCCCCCCCCCCCACCTTACTGTACCCCCTCACCTGGCACAGCATTTCAGGCCTACCACTGTGCTCATGCAGTACTTGCACACATCCTCCTATATATATATATATATATACACACACACACATACACACTTTATGGGGTGGAGGTGTTTTCTATAATTTAATTTTGGTAAAGTTGTTGCATCTGAAGTCAGAGCTTTGGGGTAACTGCGGAGAGTATTATATATAAAAACAAAAGCACCATATTAAACTACTAGGAAGACGATTAGAAGGATAATTAGAGGATAATTTCAGAAAAGCCGATATGGAACTATCAAAGCTGCATTCAGAAATACAAAACACAGATCTCATTGACAAATGGACACACAGTGGCTCAGTCGGTAGCATGGCCATATTGATCGGTATTGGCTTTGCTCCCTGATTATACCGACCACTCTGCGTGAACTTTTTCCTTCATCTTGTTTCTCATCTCACCTTGAATGTGCGTTGAATCCCTCTTTAATGATCCTTTATCGTTTCCATTTTGCTCAGTGTTTGGTTTTATTAGAAGCGCATTTCATTTGTATTCGGTGCGTCAAAAGCTCATATCCAATGGTTTCTCACTCAGATACAGCGGCTCGTACAATAATACCAAACAAATGAATAAACATACAAATGAATAAACGAGACACAAATACGTAAGGCCTTACTTCGTCTTTCTAAATATATTAAAATTTATTAGATAAGATATCAAGTGACATATGAAATTTGAAAAAACAGCCACATGATGGCAAGAATGCCCTATAGTCAGTTATTATCTATGTTGATAAGAATAACATTTCCCTTTTTTCATTTAGTTTTGTATTATTTAAAATTATGGAAGATATGTTACAATATATATGTGGCTTTCTTTTTTGCTGCCTCATACTTGTCTTCTCCTTATTAAACTTTCAAATTTGCAGGTCTAGATTTAAATTTTCTTTAAATTTAATGTGTGAAATAGAATGTTTACAGGATTGCTGTGTGTGCTTTTTTAAACTCATAGGCAGACTTTTGCAAATTTGCATAGACTGGCATTTTGGGGGGATAAACAGAGCTGAGAGATAATGCATGGTATCACCCAAGGCTTCAGAAGAAAGACAGACTTCTGTCATGGGAATAACTTTGCCCGCTCCATTCCATTGCATTGTACCCTGAAATTCCAAAGACAGATTATTAAAAATCTTTCCATTCTACACAAAAAAAAAAACTCAGCATATTCTATGCAGGGGACAAAATGAAATTCAACAGTGCATCCACCCAAAGAAAGAGTTGCTGGTGAACTTTATGGCTGACATGTGTCAGCTATAATTTAGGTACTCCACCATTCCAGCTTGCAAGAAATAATGCAAAGAGAAGGCTATTCCATGTACGATCCCAATCGCAATTTTACGAAAAACATGTGAGTAAAACCATTGTGTCATCCACAAAAATTGTTTGTATAGAAACAAAAAATTGTTGGTATAGAAAAACCACAGCAAAATGCCAAAATATTATACAATTCCCCCCTTAAATGCATGAGAATGTCATGTAACTCAACAAAATGCGATAACTGTAGCTCTTTGTTGACAACAGAATGTGGACTTATGACATTTTTCTGAAGCACAATTCATCATTTATACACAGTAGTCTGAAATTTTGCAGGAGCAAGTCACATGTGCATCACGAGAGGACAATAGCAAAGGTATCATGAGACTTGAATCAGAAACACTCTCATGTTAATTTCCTTAACCACAAAGCTATTTACTGCCTAATTAAAAATTCAGAAGCAGTGGACAATATTACCGGACTAGATATTGAATTGTAATGGATAAAACAATTAACTGATTTTTTTTTGAAAGCTAATTAAAATATTGCTAAATATAAAACCAAATAATGGGATTCTTTGATAATAAAATAGATAGATTCCCGTACTTCCTGAAATTGATGTGGAAGCGCTCAGTTATGATGTAATTATAGCTGAAGCATGCTATTACAGTGTACTTGCAGGAAAGTCTGACACTGAGACAGAGTAGGTCTCTTTTATCCTTTTCTCCTTGGCCCGTCCTAAGTATTTACTTCTTCTGTACTGGATTAGAAGCAACAGTTCAAAGCTGTTAAATCTGTCAGCCCTGATTTCCAGATTATGGGAGACAATATTCATGTTGTTTTTCGAGCTGAAGAAGAGTGTTTAGTTCCAATCAGATTCTTTTTTTCGATGGTTTGAACTGCGCGTACTGTACTGTCATCGTCTATTAATGTCTAATCAGTAGGGAGTACAAGTAAGTCGTGTTAAAACCCTGTGAAAAAGTATCTTTTGAAATGAATTCTGTGTAACTAAAGGCAGAGATAAGCACAGGGAACCCAGCAAAGTGTTGTAATGGCTAAAGAATTTGACTTTGGCTAATGCTGTAAGTAAACAATTCACTAGGATAATTACCGTTGTACCCTTTTTGTACCATAAACCCAAAATACAAATCAAAAGCTTTCCATTACACCAAATGCTAAGCAAACACATAATGGTCATTATCATAAAACCCCCAATACACTGCAAATGGAAAACAAACACTAATATCCTCAAAAGAGACTCTCAGTGCATCTAGACATCACATGATCTCAGTGCTGTTTTTTTCTCGTACTATTTCTATGGTTAGCTGTGGTGTTTTTATCCCCAGGTACCTTCACAATGCCTGCTACAGTCCCCCTCTGCTCATAGACCAGGAATTCACTGCATGTATGCATCCAGAGAGCACTGCAGTTAATTAACGCCAGTATGTTATGCCTCTATAAAGATAAGTGGGGAGAAATGGTATCGGCATTCTAACCCACTGTGCATTTCTACAACATAATCCCATTCCAGTTGCTTGTCTGGTCATACGCTTGGCATTGCAATTTGTGCAAGACAGCTCTGTTAAATAATGCCATGATTAACCTCATAATGATATGCACAGCATGTTTGCATAAGAAAGCTGATGCAATGTTTTTTTTTACCCAAATAAAAATTATATCTATTACCCCACTGCACACATTTGGACTCAAACTTTCATAGATTCTCATTACCCTCCGCTAGACCCCGCTTCCTAAATTTAATGTAGCTAACTTTTGTATAGTGCCCTTTCTGACATACATTTGTCCCAAAGCTCCTTCTGACTCCAGGCATCTGTAGTGCCTCTGTCTCTCCCTTTGATGAGGCAGGCTATCAGCGTTCTGAGGGATCAAACGTGCTCGTCCTATTGCCCCCCAGGTCTGCGTAATCCTAGATTTGTTCCATCTTCTACTTTTGACTATGATCCAGGCCAGGCTGCACCCTAACTCACTGATCAAAGTAGATGCTTCTTCTGCATGTGGGTGTGCATGCTGCGTACGTGTCTGTGCACTGAGTGGTGACGGCGTGCGCCATGGAAACTGGGGAGCTTTCGCTAAATCCCCGCTCATCAAGCTGGTTTATTTTATAATTTGATGCACAGAAACATGAAGCCATGCAACTGACAGTGAGTGCCTTCAGATTTATCACTGAGGCTTCTCCAGTCCCCCAAGCATTCATGCTACTTTTGAATTTCTACAAACGACTGGAGTAATCTCTCTTTTTTTTTCTCTAACTGTTTCCCCTTGCGGGATTCTCGGTTTAGAGAGAAAGGCCCAGTTGGGGAGATGCCCTCGAGGAATGAGGTAGCTGATAATATATCCCCAGGACTTTGTCCAGCTCCGAGTGCAAGCAGCTGGAGACATGTAAACAAGTAAATTTATGTCTGTGTTAATTTTCGGTGGCCGTGATGTCAGTGCAGGTGAAGTTCCAGGCTGTCAGCGATGTCTGTCACATATCATCCATCTGTTTTCTCAGCAGTAATGATGAATGTATAGCACTGGGGATCAAAATAATAGGAAAGTACAAAGTATAGTTTCAAAGTAAACCAAGAGTCTGCTCTCCGTTCATTTTAATAAGATCTAAGCTACCCTACTCTAACTTGGTATACCTCTATATCTTATATGCTTTTTGTGTTTTGTGTAAAAGCAGAACTTTATTTACATTTTGAAGGAGCAGGTAGTATACTATGGGACACTGCTGTCCATCTCCAATATTAGTATGCTTAAAAAATGTATTCAACCCATGTATCTAGATATTAGTAGTGGCATTGCATCGATATGTTAAACTATAAGCTATAATACAGATTTTTGTGAATAAAAGAAAATAATAGATATCCATACTGTTTCTTGAAAGTCTATATCATTTGCTGCTACAGATCATAAATTTCTTGTGTGGACGTGGATTAGCTGTGATGGGTTGGCACCCCATCCTGGGTTATTCTCTGCCTTGTGCCCGTAGCATCAGGGATTGGTTCCAGACCCCCTCAACCCAACATCAATAAGCAGGAGTGTCTCAACCGATCTGTAAGTTATTTTTCGATATTATGAAGTAGTGCAGCATTTATAACCTAATCAGGGAATGGGACATTTATCATTCAGTTGACTAAAAACAGATAAGATAGAATAGAGATCATGGAGCTTAGAGAGCTCGTGGGAGTTTTACCTACACACATTTGTTCTGAGGGCAAAACGAGAAATTATTTGGTTCAGAGAGATCAGATTGTAGAGGAGCTGGGTACAAGCAACTGGAGGAGGCGGGCCCAAGACATCTGATTGGTTGGTCCCACCTCCTCTATGTGCTTGTACCCAGCTCCTCTACACCTCCTTTAGAGACCCTCAGGTTCCAGCTGCATAGTGGCAGAGGGATACTGGGCAGCGCACTCGTTTATGACTCACCAAAGTCAGGCATCAGAAAGGTGCTGTGAAACTGCAAACTAGGGCCGCTGCCGTTGGATCGGAGTCTCTCGGATCGATATGTGCACTTAACCCTCACTTCCACGCATAGCGCTCTGAAACGCAGCTCACCGCCAGACGAAGCCAGCAGTACTAATGAAAGCCTTTGTAACCAGAATCGTTTTGACCAGGGCCATCCCTATTCCGCTATTTTTTCCCCTAATTGCAACATTGTGCACTGAGGTCGGAGCTGGATAGCGACAAAAAATAAGAAAACGTTAATTAAAAAAAAGCCTCCCTGTACTTTTTGCTTTTTTAATTAGTCCTTTTAAGTGTCACTTTGGAATAGTGCCGACAGATTTTGAATGTGCCTCGACTTGCGTGATGGGGTTGCTCTGAGGGACGCGGGCCTGAATACTGAGCAGGAATAAGAATAACTTTTATATCCCCTTCAGTGCCTCCAAGGTTAAAGTCTCTCTAATGTAACCTTCTGATGCAGAAATCAAAAGGTGTGTTGTGGAATGTTCTTTTCACTGTCTTGATGTACTTTTCATAGGAGCTGCTTCGGCTGAGAAGAACGAGTTATAATATGATGCAGTGTAATGACTGTAACGGATATGTGGAGGGAAATTGCTGTTTGTATTACTTTTATTGTTCAAGGATGGAAAATTGACAGTAATAAGGGCTGACAATACCGATTTTTCTTTGTCAATAGTTTCACGGGAGTTTATTTAAATCTTATGTGTATTTATTTTAGCAGAAGCTTTTATCCAAAGCAGCATAAATTGTAGAAGGTGCAGTCAGCCGCTCCCTGGAGCACTGGGGGCGAAGGGCCTCTCTACAGAGCCTAACATGGAAATCACAGGATTGGAAGTGATGACCTGCTGATCATACAACACCACATACCCCCAGTTTCTGCATGAACACATGACATGGGGTTTATGTATGGACACATAACTGATTATGCAAATTTTACATATACATATTGTGAGTAAGCAATATATGACTATAAATAAATCTACTATGTCTTTTCTAACATAAACATATTTATGCAGAAGGAGACTGGCAATAAAAGCCGTCCAGGGATTTGGGGGGGTGGTCCCCTTTGGTTTATTTTGCTACTGATTGGTTGGGGGTGGAGGGTGTATTATATTCAGCTCAGCCCACTGGGAAATTTCCCGACTTGCCACCTTACTGTGCCTGTATTTCTGTTTGTGTGGATGACCCGTACATGCTTCTTTTGGATGACTGTACTGATTATCATTGTTACTTGAACACTACTTGCATTGTTGTATCTGGATAGAGACCCGTGAAGACCCCTAATTTCCTTATTGGCAACTCCTACTTTACTTGTTGAAAACTTTCAGTATATTTCAGGCAGAGAAGATCCTAGTTTATCAGCTGGAATTTTCTGGTTTATTTTCTGGGCATCATGCCTACAGCTGGGTGAAACTAGCTGTGAAAAATCTAGGTTTTGCAAGTAAATAAAATTCCTCCAAAAGTTATTATAACATCATGCAGGAAAGGCAATATAAGGATTTATGCTAATATGTTTTACATTTATCCATCTGTTGTTTTTAATTAATTTATCTTAGTTGGTGTGGAGTTGCATTGTCTAAATCATGATTGATGAAAAATGCAATGAACTAAGCTTGAACAGACTGTCTTATTGAGTGCAATGCATGCAGAATCGAATGCCTCTTTTAGTTTTCATTCTGGATAATAGAGAAGGCCGCAAAGACAATAATAATTGAATGATTCAAAATCACATTAATCGCTTGTTTTAGCAGTCCTGGATTGTATATACATAAAAATTATCGAGCCTGCCGGTAAAGCTGATTCAATCGTTTTTTTTTCTTTCTTCAAACGTTTGTTTTTTTTGCGCACTCCTCTCACATCTCTTTTTTGCTTTTTTCTTCCTACTCTTTCTTCCTACACCAGGCTTTTAATGCAGTCGCTGATCGTAAATTCGGTGCCCGGTATCGAAAGTGGCGCTGGCTCGCCCGGTGTTTCCGTGTCCATTCTGCATGCAGCCGCTACGCTTCCTCGCTCTGCAATTTGTATTCAGGCCTCCTTTTTGTATTCAGGCCTCCTTTTTGTATTCAGGCCCGCTTTTTGTATTCAGGCCTCCTTTTTGTATTCAGGCCCGCTTTTTGTATTCCGGCCTGCTTGTGGTCAGTAGGTGGCCAGTTCGAGCCCCAGCCTCAGCAGGATAGTCATTTACTTGTGGGCCCCTGAGCGAGGCCCTTGACCTGTGGCTCCAGGGCTGCTGCATGCTGACTTAGCCTGTGCTGTGACTCCCCTTACCTGCAAATGTGTCTGTGTAGGGTAGACAGAAAAAGAATTCCCATCACAGGGATTTAAAAAGTCTCTATTCTATTCTATTTAGAAAGTCAGGCTTTTCTTGCTCCTGGAAATTACCTCGCTGTTTTGCAGAGCATGTG
>JAODLC010000002.1:4580499-4597541 GCA_026781145.1 Hippopotamyrus pictus
AGCAGACAAACAATCAATTATTTTAATGGTAATTTCACCTGCTTCTTTGAATATCAAAAAGGAAGAGAGTGAGTGGGTGGGTGGGTGGGAAGGCGGGAGGGGTTAAGGTTTGGAATTTGTTGGGGGAGAGTTGTCCAGGGGTCTTGAAGCTGTGTGGAATAACCTATGCCATATCCACCTGTTGTTCCCTTACGATAAATAACACAGGGAGTAGTGCTGAGTGGCACTAAATATTCATAATTCATGCCTGGGCCAGTAAATAATCAGATTTACGGTTGATGAGAGCAGTGAATTATGTATGAATCTGTGATGGAACTGAGCGGGCAGTTTGCGTCGGGACCCAGGAGTCAGCATAGATAACCTGTCTGATGCTTACCCAGCATCCCCTGCCCTCCCTCATCTCCCACGGCAACCGGGGGGTGGGAGTCTTGATTTTGTCACTGGTAGTGCATCAGTAACAGGTGAGGGGGGACTTATTTTTTTATATCACAGCATGTTTTAATAATTTAGCCGACTCTGTCACCTAGAGCAACTGCCAGCGGATGTTTGTTTCAGTGTCGACGCATTTGCCCAGAGCAAATCGCCCGCCTTACAAATCAGGCCAATCTTAACAACTCAATATCCGCTGGAGCAATTCGAGCTGGGAGCCTTTCTTCAGTTTCCACAAGGACTACTTCAATTTGTGATATTCACCTGACAGTTCTGATCTGAGACCTGTGTGTGTGTGTGAAGAAACTCCTAATAAGGACCCAATATTGCCCCTGTAATTGTAGATTGCCCAATATTCACTGTAGGTATCTGTATCTAATTGGGTACTGCTTTGTCCATGTAGACACATGCCTTGTTTTGTGTTTTTCAGATGAGATGTTTCTTTGGAAAATAGCTTGCAGACATAATGAGAAATGACTGTATAGCTGTAGCAGACATGAGGTTATTTTCTTGAGTGCCGTAATCAATCTTTATTTTGTACTGGATTTGTCGCAATTTGGCTGGCACCGAGCTCCTTAAAGATACACTATGAATGGTCCACTAAGTAAGCACATTGTGGGTGAAAGAAGCAGTTCAATATTGCTTAATATTCAACATTCTGAAGGTCTTTTCATGCTGTATTTCTGCTCTGCTGATGGTAAACACGCAGGGAAATTTAGCATTTCTAGGGAGCATGTAAAGCAAAAATTCTAACTGAATTTTGTGTGTAAACACTCCATGTACTCGTCCATTAAATAAAAAATGAAGATAAAGCTTGCTTTCATCCTGTGGGCTAACATTTACTTATTGCCTTTCAGTAAACCAACCTTTGGCTTGAGAAACATACCTCCCCAGATTCTAGCAAAGATAACAGATAGAGTCTTGTATGGTTTTGACAGCTAGCTATAGCAAAAACATCTACTGTGCATGCAGCATTTTCGTTAAATATAGCTATTCTCATTTATACCATATTAGTGCTGTTTTAATGCTGTATTTTCGTTTCGGGCCAAGAGAGTCAACAAATGAAAGCGACAATGGGATCATGCAGCATTGCGCTGATGAGGCAACCAACAGAAAACTAGCTTCCTTTGGCTCTGTAGCCTCTCTTATTCTTCTGTGCATTGTTGCCTAGCAAACATCAAAGACAAGATTTTATTTGACCCTAAGGTAAATCAGGCTTTGAACTCACCAAATTGGTTCTTATGCACCATAGTCAGTCCTTTCAAAGTTTTTTTCCAAGGAAAATTGATCTTTTTATTTGAAAACTTTGGGTTTTCAATGAGCTAACAGGCAGCATAGGGAACAGTCATTCACTGGTCTTTGACAAAATGAATTAAGAATCTAAGAATTACTGTTTTGGTTGAACACAAAGAACTATGTTTATAGGTTTATAAAGGTGACCCAGAAATTATAATTTCAAAAAATACAGAAATCAATAAATTATACTGTCCTTATTGTGTCCTGATTGTGTCCATATTGTGTCCTGATTGTGTCCTTACTGTATCCTGATTGTGTCCTTGTTGTGTCCTTATTGTGTCCTTATTGGAATAGCTCTGCTGTTCTTGCAATAGTTTTATCATCTATAGTTTAGCTCTTGTTCTAGTTCTGACATAACTGATTGCACTTACAGTACTAGTCAAAAGCCTGGACATGCCTACTGAAGATCATTGAGGTTATGAAGTAAGTATTACTTTGTGAATAAGGAAGGAGATGGAGTGACAGATGACCTGAACCCCACAGTCCCCCCGCCTGAACCCTACAGAGCTGCTTTGGGATGAGTTGGATTGAAGTCCAGGAGCAAAGTAGCCAACTCCTGCCCTTAACTTGTGGAAACTCCTTCAGGACTGTTGGAGAAGCATTCCAGGTGGCTACATCTGGAAGCTGGTTGAAAGAATTCCAAGATTGAAGCAAGAGAGGGCGTATATTGATGAATTTGAGAAAATGTTGAGATTTTGAAGACTTCTCGTGGTCACTGCAATATTTGGTATGTTTTACTTTATTGCCTCAAGGACTTTTAGTATAATCTGGATAACATAGCTAAAATAGAAACGTATGCCTTGGTGCATTAGCAGTTGTGTCCAGATTTTGACTGACACTGCATACAGCAGGTGTGCCTTTACATGCACATAGAACACTGAGCACATATAACATGGTATTTTTTTAAAGTGAAAATATACAGCTGCTATGAAATGAGTTTTTGACATTTATGGGTAGTGTCAAACACTGTTCCTGTGTCTGGTTCTCTTGTGCTTTTCTGCCATAGCTGTCTGCTCCTTCACCTCTGCTTTTGTAACAGCCTAATCAAGAAACATGTTTTATAATTTATTACACATTTGGCCACTTTCTAAGAACTGTCATGTCTTCTTACCAGAAACCCTTATATTGTTACACAGGAACAGGAAATGCATCATAGTCGCCATAGAAACAGACTGCTCAGTAAAAAATGTGTCCAAAAGCTTTGTGTTCTAGCTGTTGCTTTGAGGTTGGGACAAGGAGGACAGCCCCCCTCTCAGACCTGCATTTCTGAAGAGTGAATCTACCAAGCGTTTAATCTGAGCGTTATCTTGTTTGGTTAGCCCTGGGGGGCGAGCATTCATGAGTAAATTTGATAAAGCGATTGTAAGGATTGCCTCAACTCTGATTCGACTAAGCTGCCTGAAAAAAAATGAATATTCAAATTAAGGTAAATGTGATCAGTATTTGTATACATATGAAAATTCTTCTAAAATGCTTCATAAATCCCTGATAGCACTCATCTTTGTTTGACAGGTACAATGCCAGTAAATATATTAAGATCAAAGTCTGTACAGCTATTGTTATTTATTCATGTTTCCCGAGAACCACACAGTCCAAAATCTCATTTGTTAATCGGTTATCTAAATGATTCACAAATGAGGCTTTTTGTTATCTGGCCTGTATTTTTAACCTGCGTAATATGCAGATATGTAAATTCCGTCTGTCAATGCAGGATCCTCTTGTTAGAGAGGATATTATTGGAAGTTGCACTACAAAAGCGCATTGGCCTGATATCATAGTAATGGATTCTCAGTAACGTAATCTCTCTGCACAGAACACTGGATAATGTTTTATGTTACCTACACCTTCATAATGTGTTCATACACCCCCATAACGCTTTCACTGAATATTCATAAGCAGAATGTAAGTATACTTTAACGTCCTAACATACCTCAACAGCTTTAGTATACATTGATAACAAACATTACATGATTATATGATTATGATGTTTGTTATTATATAATATTTCTTATTAATGTATATTAAAGCTGTTAAGGTATGTTAGGATGTTAAGGCATACTTACATGCTGCTTATGAATGTTGTATGAATGCATTATGAAGGTGCACTGAATGTTCTATGAATGCATTATAAAGGCATTACAGTATTATGCTGTCTCAAACCGATGAACCAATGAAGCTGTGCAATATTTTTATGATCATCACAAAGTAGCGCACACATTCATTATTAAGAATCATTGTATTTCATTCAATTTTTTAATATAATATACTTTATGGCATTCCATTCACAAGCACGAGTTATGTCTAAGTTGGACATTCCCCAACCCAGAGACTGCCAGTATGTTATAATGGTAGGATTGTCTTAAGATTAAATAGATAGTTTTATTACATAGGTAAATAGGAATGCTTTGATGTCTACACAGTCAATGGTGAGAGTAAAGCTAGTGCTCAGAGTGCAGGATCAGCCATTTTTTCAGTGGTTCAGGGACGAGGGCCTTGATCAAAGGCCACACGGTTGTATGGTTATTCTGAGGGCCGGGTGATCGGGTGATTTAATGGCCCAGTGATTTAAATCATTGATCTTTTGGGCATTGGCACAGATTCCTAACCCAGAGAGCCATTCATGTCCTTGACACTCAAATCTACACCTCTGTAATGTGGGTTCATCCATCCATCCATCCATCCATCCATCTGCCAACGACTTACCCCAAGAAAGCCATTGGGCGCCCCTGAATCCTCTACCAGGCAATACGGAGCACAGGGCCACTAGGATTCTCATGCACAAATAATCACACACAGACATAATATATAAAAGTATATGTTTCAAGAACTCTTAATTCTTAATAACAAAGCTATATCTTTAATCAAAATGTATTGCAGGACAATATATTGCAGGAAACAATGCAGTGGTCTTGCTCTCTGACTCATAACTATGATGAAAATGTTCACTATCATTTATTATGTTCTAGTTGGGACTACTTTTATGGCTTCAAATTAAGTCTTGCATTTTTCACACATTATCCCTTGAAACTAAACTGAATGATTGTCTTTGGTCAAAATTATATGTAGTTTTTTTTTTTTTTTTTAGCTTGCTAGATGTTTTTTAAAATACTGAATCATTTTATCTGGGAGAGATTTACGGGTGAGGTGAGGTTATTGGAGTTTAGAGAGCTGTAATATACATTTCTGAATTCATTCTCTACGCTAAATCTCTGGTTCTTCACAATGCTCTCACACTGCTTCCGGTATTTTTAATCATTATAACCAAAACAGATTTTCCTTTTTTTCTTTCTGATAAAAAAAGAATTTCCTTGAGGGGGGAAAGAAAATTGAAATATCCTTTAACCCATTTTTAAGTAAAATGCTGATTAGCAGTGAAACCCCAAGGATGTTATGATTAAATTATGCTTTATGACCTCCCCCCCCACCCCGCTCCACAACCCCATGGTGACTTGAGGAATATCTAATACATTCAGTCGGAGTCTGCGATGTCACTCCCACAGCAGGGACTGCTGATGACTCAGAGATGCCGCGTTAAGGATCTAGACGTCTTTATGGTTCGTGCCAGACTGGTCCCCTTCAACATCTCCTGCACATTTCCCGGTCACCCTGCGAAGATGATGAAATTCCATGCGCCTCCTCTTTTAACTCCAGGTCTCCTCACACCATCCTTCTCGTCCATAAGCTGGTGAGCAGGCGCACTGTGTTTGACAATCACTTCATAAGTCCAAGATATGCAAAGTCCAGTTACGATAAAAACTGCATTCAGGAAGACCTTCTTATGAACTTTATTTTTTCAGTCTACTCAGATATTTCTGTAGAGCTAATGGTAGGCTCTTTAACTATTAAAAGCAACCAGTTTTTTTTTAGGAATATTTGTTTTGATAGCACTAAATAAATAAAATAGCTCTTATCACTGCTCTCTTTTTTTAAGTACTCGTTATTAGTACTCAGTACTTAGGGCCCATTTTAACGGTGATACATATGGTACTTGGGTTTTATTCCACTTTCACTGCTGATAAGTAGGGGTTATGTAAGGTTCATTTTGTTATGTGGAAAAAAATACCCCTGGTTATGTATTTATATGTATTACTAATCTTATCCAAAGGCATCATTTTTGTCTATTGATTTGACTAGATGAATAAAGGTGGTGGCATCTAGCCAAGGAATTAGGATGCGGGAATTGTAGCTGTGATGTCACAAGCATTGGTAGTTTACTTCTAAGCCTGTGTTGGTGTGGGTGTGTGAGTTCATATAAAATCACGACATCATAACATCCTCAGTTCAATTATTTCAAATGATAGCATACCATTCCTTACCATTTTATGAATGTGCATCAGTACATCTGGAGATGCTAGCTTGGATGGTTAGCAATAATTCATTTTTCCCAGACTAACTGTTTTACTCTATATTTCACACGTCCTCCCCATATTGGACAGCCCAACAAACCATGCATTTAAGTAAATTAGTCTTCATAAAGAAAATTTCCCATAATGCATGATTGTGTTCATGAAGGTGTGTATTGCAATAGACTGGCATCCCATCCAGGATGCTCCCCTGCTTTCTTCCCTGTGTTTCCTGATATAATTCATGGGAAAAACATCACCCTATACTCTATCAGTGACTGGAAGATGTATGCATGGATGTATGTATGTATGTATGGATGGATGAATGGATGGATGGATGGATGGATGGATGGATGGATAACTGTACAACCATAGCACTGCAGTAGTTTTACTTATGTTGTTAAATGGCAACATCAGCAACAGCGACTAATAACATTTAGTTTCTAAGCAGAGATTTTTATCCAAAGAGATCACTTAAACAAAGATCCAGTTTGGAGAAAAAAACCTAATTAAGAAGAAAAGTTTCTTTATTTTATTTTTTTCGAAGGCACTTTTGGTGTTTTTCCTTTTTATTCAAAGCACAAGTGGAATGTTCTTGAGAATGCAGGGGTAAATAAGATAACGAGCATGTATCACTTTTGTTGCTTTAAGGCACTATGCTAATTGGGGCGGTGAAGTGACAAACACAGTTGCCTTTAATTAAAGTTTCTACTTGCAAAGTCGAGAAACGTGTCACTTACTCCGGCTCGCTCATTTGCTCTTTTAGGGGGTGTTTAAGCAGTGGCTCAAGAGTGAGCAGAAAAGCCCTGCTTATAGAGCAGATAAAATAGACAGCATTGTCTTTCACAGCATAAGCAAAAGGCAACGGGGATGCAGGAAGCTGATTGCTTTTCATGACGATCTACTGATACTCAAAATTCTTTGGACTTTGTTTGAAAGGCCCAACCACAGTTCTGACATTTGCTGATCCACCCTCCCATTCTTGTAGAAGAGAAGTCTTTTATCATGATGTTAACCTGAGTGTGTCCTTTTTAGTCTTTTATAGAATAACTTTATGATTCTAAATGGTACTGGGAAAACTGAATCAATTGCCATGGTTTTATCTAAATATTTAAGCTGTTTGTGATTAGATGGATTTTTTTCGTTGTAAAATTGAATGGTTTGGGGCTGTGTTTTAAATGTGCTGCTGAAGATCTTGTCAGTTACAATTAAAAGAGATTCCGCTGGACTAAATGATCTCCATTCCATATCCTTCGAGTTCTTGTACCTTGAGAAGAGAACAAATCACTGTCAGATCATAATCTACTGTATAGCATGAAACATGAATATTCTTTTTTTGTCTGCTAGCGTTGAGAAAAGTTTGCTTCATAATCTGATCATATTTCATCACAACTGCACATCATAATTGTAATTTATTCAATTTTTTTCTTTAGTGTTTAACTTGTATGCAGGGTTTTAAATGTTTTTAACCAAAGTATTTTTTTTTACATTGTAATAATAGATGTTCATATGTAAAATACAGTACATGTCCCTCCATGATTCTTTACTGGATAATAGGGGTAGCAGATTTTGGTATATTTTGATGTTTAGAATATAACTGACATTAAATGAACATATTACATCAAATGACTACATAATTATGGGAACAAATAGTCAGAACATAGCAGGTTTTAGACCGTACTTAGTGAGGCGTCAGGCCTCCTATTTTTGCCTCAGGCCCCCTGAAAAATAATTATTGTAAATACATGATATTAGTCCTTTATTTTCATATAAATTTCATAACCCCTGCTTAGCAAATTTTATTGTGGGGGACCCGGGGGTGGCCTTATTTCTTTAGGTGGCTGAGTCACCATAAGGGTCAAATCCTAGACTCGCCCCTCGATCGGAATATGAAAGAAAAAAACCTTAACAGTAGACTTACAACCAATTAAGGACGAGGAGAACAATGCTTTACATATAAGCTTCCTAAACAGGATTTCAAAGTGTAAATTCCACTTTTATGACATATTTCTCAAAAGAATTAACTGAAGCTTTCCTCCTTTCAATGGCACAGCCAGCTTCTCAAAGAGAACATCCTTCTTTTTTGGTCGTGGCTCTGCTTTCACGTCTCGTTCCAATGCCCGCAGAATCGCAGCGGCGTCGAATCGCCGTTGACGGAAAAGGTGAGCGGCGAGCCATCAATCCATGTGTCTCACCCCCACACGTCTGCTGCATTATCCTCTCTCCCTCTGGCTCACCAGGTTTCCATTAAACATGTCCTCCAAAGCACAGACACATTTTGACCAAGGGATACTGTAATTGGCATGCTTATGTGTCTTTGTGCATCATTTTCTGCATCTGTCTCTTTGCCCAGATATATTATATTATCATCTGCACAATAAAAATGTTTTTGAAAGTGTAGCAAATGGCTTTTCCTAATAGGATTATTGGTTAATGTCTTCAACCAATGCTCTTGGTCTTTTTGCCTTCATTGTATTTTCAAATTCAGAGTCTCATTTAACATGATTATAAAAGGGGAGTGCGTGTCAGGCCAGAGAACATTTTCTTGTTTCTCGAACCAACGGATACTAAGAATAAGCTGGCAAAGGTGGGATCTTAATGTTGTGCAGAGTCTGGATCTAGGTGGAGGCCTGTGATTTGGTGATGTGTATTTTATCTTGCTTGGTCTTTGGAGATGCTGCACTAACACTGTGGCCCAAACGTGTGGCTCCTCGGTTCCACAATGGCCCAACAGGACCAGAAGAGAGCTCTCTGGCAGGCACTGCATGACCTGGCCTGAAAAGCTCAGCGAGGGATGCCTTTGTGGATAGTATATCAAGAAGATAATAATAAACAAATCATAAGAACAAAATGAAGGAAAAATAAAACCTGCCTGTGCACATGCACAGTTTGTGTTTATGTAAGGTGGCGGTGGGAGAATGCATTGTTTGAGAAAGGGTGCATCGTGGAGAGTAGGAGAAATCTAGAGATGGGGGGTTGGTAAGAGAATGGAATGTGAAGTTATAGAGCTTCAAATACACATCAGTCCATTTAAGTGGAAAATAATCTCTGCAAATAATAAATATTTAAATAGGTAAATAAATGTTCTTTCACCCTCAGGAGCCCAAGCCCACAGCCCCCTAAACAGACAGCCATGGATAAGCCATTTTAAAGTCCTAATCTCATAATAAGATTATAAAAAGTGGAAAGTGTTTATGCTTTACTACAGATAATTACATGTCTTGTCATATGCATGGGGTCTATGAATGTGGCCTAAACCCACAATCTTCAATATTAAGCAGAATTCACGCAAAACATGCATAATGGATTTGTGAACGTGCATTAAATTGAAAACCACAGCACCTTCTTCTCGCTCTCCTATCCTTCGACATGCACTTGCATGGAAAAGCATGACAGAATGTATCACATGGTGTGCCCGTGTATAACATGTGTACCTGAAAATGTGCATTCCTGCAGGAAATACAATGAGGAGATGTTACCCTGACCTTTGTACCATTACAGTAACTGTTGTACTGTAAACACTGCCTTTGGACATAAGTATACACTAAAATATATATAATTTATAGCAAATATGCAGAGACTGAGTGGCAATACTGTGGCCCCACAGATCCAGAAATGTGGATTTGACCCCTGCACCATATATTAAGATTTCCTTTGAGCAGTCCAGTTGCGTCCCCCAGCCCAAAAAACATGTTCTTAGGTGAAGGGTTGTCTTATTGCTTGTAGTGCCTATTGAGGGGGTGGATAAGACATAAATGGAATGGATAAGTAAGTGCATATTGATAAATGGTGCTCAGTGCTTTACTCACACATTGTCATAAATGATTTACATAAGAAATGTTAATCTTGAAAAAAGCAATAATATTGATTATTTTCTTTATTGCAGTCAACAAAGCAAAGGGTTAGACGCAGATAAAATCTTTAGTGTCAAGGAAGCAGACAAAGTAGGGAATGGATGAGGTTAACACTAGTGACCATACTGCAGTCGGGACTGATTCAGGAAGACAGGAACACAAACCAGAAGGAGCTGGGAATGAGTTTAGACAGGAACAAAGAAAGTATTTCTGTGGGGGACGGTGATGGGGGTGAGTGTCCAGTAAGCTTCGTATTACGGTAAAAAGTCACCAGTGCTGAGATGTTAAAAAGTCAGAGAGAAACAAGTTGGCCCATTCTCGTTTCTCACATTTCCTCTGCTTTCCGTTTTAAGTAATATCCTTCTACTTTAAACTGCTTATCCTAGACTGTGCAGGGCCCAAGGCAGGGGTACATCCTGGGAGGGAGGCCAGCGTGTTTTAAATAATACAATTCACTAAAAAAAAATGTTTCCAGCAGTGCCTGTCAAAAAGGATGTTTTAGCATTAGCTGGGTTAGCGGCTCTGTATGCATAATTATTAAGTGAAGCACATATTGGAGAAACTGCAGCCTCAGACTCAATTCAGCATTCGATAAAGGGCTCTTAAAGGGAGATGGAAATAATCATTCAGGCTACGTGTGTCGTCTGCTGGGGTTTGGTCAAATTAATTGTATCCTCCTAATATCCTGTCATTGTAAGCAGCCTGTTACATGGCCATGACAGGGAAAGAATGGAAAATGCGCATAAATAACCATGAAGTAGCGGAGCTGAATAATTATGCATACCTTTTAAGCATGTGCATTGGACTCTCATGTATAACTTACCCAGTGAGTATGTAAAACCTACAGAAACTATTTATGTGTGCTTGTGAATGTGCCAATGTGTCAAGTGGATTTTATTATCATGTTATTAGTATACTGTACAGTTATACTGTGGCACAAAATAATGTTCCCAGGGGATCACGATGCAACATACAAACCAGAAGGGGGATCACGATAGTTTAAGGAAAACATAAGTGAAAAACAAGACCCTTAGCTCCCAATTAAGTACAAATTTCCAAAACTCACTCAGTACATTTTCACCACCGGTCTGGTTGTTTTCACCACCAATGACTTAAACTCAGGCTTCCTCATCATGTGCTACAGGATTGGGAACCAAAACCCACTCGGTCCTCAAGTAATCCAGCAGAAAACTTTTGTTACATTTCCAAAACTCACTAATCCGCAGATATTTTCTCAAAAACATATCACCATGGGCAGAGTGAGTTTTGGAAAATTTTCTCTTCAAATAGTCACATGGTACCTGCCTAAACTGTGAATGCGACTTCAGATGACTCATGTAAATGACAGTTTATACGCAGCTCTCTCTGATGTCACAGTGAGACTTTAAAAGAGTCCAACACAAATTGTAACAAAATTGTTTCTGTGTCTGTAGCGGCTGGTGGGGGCTCACGCACAGAGCCGATAGCCTTCCCCGTGCTGCGTAGCTGACAGACAGCGCTCCCCTTTGAGAATTACCCGATAATAGTAGCTGCCGCCTGTCGCAAGCCTTGACCTGGCTGCTGTGAAGTCCGTACAAGGCTTATCCGTCTTCCCTGGGCCCCCATCCTCACCCCAAAGCACCCCGCTCCCCCCCACCATAGTCCTCAGGCCTGTACTGGCTAGCTTCTGTAACCTAAGTTATTGTTCTGCGGACCTCCATGACCCTGCCTACACGCTTGTTTTTTTTTAAGCATGCGGCCTGTCCAGGTTCTTTGGCGTACGCTGCCGCTGCCTTTCCATCCTCCCAGGCAGCCGGCTGATTTATCCGGAAGCCGTTCTGCTCCGCTCCCCAGCGCATCCGATGCTGATCTTCCTGGGTAGGTGGAGGGTTCGATTATTCATCTCTCAGCTACTCCGGGGTTTTTATCTACATATTGCTGTGTTCCGAATGCAGCCCTGCGTCTGGGAACAAAAGAGCACTGGTTCATCTTCAGTGTCTCTGCTCTTGGAGAACGTTATATTTACGATATGAAGAAACACATGCATCCTCTGCCTCCCTCCTGCTTATCTTTTAATATGGTAAGATGAGGAGGATACGTGCTGACTTCATTACTCGCCTTATATATGGAGGAATGCGCTCGCTTTATTAGCATATGTCAATTCGCCCTTTCAGAAGCGTGTCCCCATCTTTCGCTTTGAGATGGAACTGAAGGGCCGGGACTGGGTGCTCTTACTGTAAATATAGTATGCGGCGTGTGGGTGTAGGCAGAGCAGAGGCCGAGAGCCAGGGCCACGTCGGCCTTTCGGATATGTGGGACACAGGCACCTGGGGCTTAGGGTTACGTATCTTGGCTGACTGCTGACTGAGCTTTTGGGATTAAACACACGTGGTATAAGCAGTGTACATGGATGTGCATGCATGTGTGCATACAAGCATGTAACGACCCCCCCCGATTGGCGTTATCTATCTATAGCCCCCCCGCACAAACACACTCGCGCACCCAGCTATGGTCCGTCGACCTCTATGTAGCCCCACTGCGCCCTGAGCTCAGACACCTCTTGCATTGTCATGGGTGCACTGCTTCCCACTCGCGCATTTAACCTGAGCGTATCTGCAGCACGCTGGAATGCACGTGGGTGTGCATGGCCATGCAAGGTCTTTATGTGGGCTCTTGTGGGTCCTCTGCCAAAGGCAGTGGGTGGGAATCTGGCTAATCAGCTCCCGGAGACTTGTTCCACTCTACTGCTGGTCAGAGCATGGATGAAATTGGGAAACACTGGTCTGGAACACGTACCATATGAATCTGCTGCCTTTATGCACATACTGCTTTCAGCTTTCAGATGACAACCCTTGTTGACTACCAAGGCAATCCTTTTTTTCACAAGCTTATTTTGACAGCTTTTGTTGTCAAACAATGACTTTGCTGGTTATGGTCCAAGTGAAATGGGTTTGACGTGATGAGCCATTTAGCCATTTAAGTTGAGATGATTTGCTGATACAAATAAATATGAATATATGTATATACAGAAGAGTCTCGCTTATCCGACATTCCGTATTATCCAATGTCCCACCGGAAAAAAAAAAAACGCATCAATCGGCAACAAGAAATGCAAGTTACGAGTGTGAGCATAGTCTATTTTTTGTTGCTCCCAGCTCTACTGCAGCTAATTAGTTACCCCGACTGTACAGTGGCACGCCTGTCTACACTATGACTCATGTGTCTGTCATTCGCCCCACCCTCACTCACTCACTGTCACAACTCACTACTCAGTATTTAATTTCAGACAATTCAGTAACTGTAAGTTAATTTTTTCAGTTAATTTTTTCTGTTGTTTTGTTGTAAAACATGATTATTAGGTTCATAATTTTCCCCATAAGAAATAATGGAAAACCAACTAATTGGTTCCCGGCCCCAAAAAATTGCACCTAAATATGTTTTTTTTCTAGCATTTAAACACAAAATGAACAGGATAAAACAAGAAGAGCATTTTCTTAATGGCTTCCAAAACGATAAAGATCTTATCCCAACATTACCCCTGTCCTGCCTCGATCGTCCACTCCTTCCATGTGCCACGCCCCCTCGTTAACCTCGTGTGGAATCCCCGTGTGATCAGCTGTTCCTGGTTGTTGTCGTTAGTCCTCTGTATTTAGTCCATATTTCAGTTTGTTTCCCCAGGCTGGTCACTGTAACGTCATTGTGTTGTTCTGCCTGTTCTCAATTAAAGCCTGTTTAATCTGCATAACTTTTTGGTGAGCAGTGGCTACCAAAATGATATAAAGTACAGTGTATTACCTGATGCAGTATTTTCAATAAAAAAAGCACTATCACCAACAAACGATGCTATCACAGTGAATGCGAGGCTGAGACTGAAGCGTTACCCTATGTTTCCGCTGAGAGACGTGCCACGAGCAAAATATCTTAGGTCGGCGTTAATGGTTCGACTCCTGAGATTCAGATCGAGTTCTAGGTAATTTTTTTCCAAACTGGTTGGTTCGACTTTTAAGAAATTCAAGTTCTAATGAGTTCAAGAACTGAGGTACCACTATGTGTGTGTGTGTGTGTGTGTGTGTGTGTGTGTGTGTGTACACTATGAATGCATGCATTTTTTCACATTACCCTGGAAGTGTCTCCTGGACTCACAGTGATATGCATGTTCATGATATATGCCAACCTACATGTATCGCTTAATACTTTTTAAAAAAGTCCATGCAACTTCTTTGTATAATTACTGAAGCAGTAACAGACATAAATGCCATAACAGTTTTCTTCTCCAGAAAAAAAATAATGACCTGTTACTACTATGATCTATTATCTCTTAAGTCTGTTTCTGGGGAATTCCAGGTGTCAGCTTGGGCCTTTTGGGGGCAGCGTGTGGCGCAGCAGGCTAAATTTCTGTGCTTGTCACCGGAAGGTCGTCAGTTTGAGCCCAGCCTCTGCAGAATAGTCATGTGGGTGGGCCCCTGAGCAAGGCCCATAACCCCCAGCTCCATGGGTGCCGCTGCAAGCTTACTCTCACCTGCTATGTGTCTGTGTGTCATGGAGAGCAAGATGGACTAGGCGAAAAGACAATAACGGTCAATAAAATATCATCATTTCAATTTCATCATTTCATTTTTTAATATTCAGCTTGCTGATGAGGCTAAACTTAGTGGGAAAGAAAACTATGTGCACTTTTCCCCACTTTTGACACTAGTTGGAATGTATATGTCTACATTCACCAAGCCTTTTTATATCCCGTCCCCTTCGCTGTTTCCAGTGGCTGCCTTTTAGCCTTCGGAATAGATTTCATCCTAGTGATGAATGCTCTGTAATGTTTAAAAGCATTTTCATCAGCAGGCAAACCAAGACGAGAACCTTGGTCATTCAGCTAGAAGCAGGCGTCTCTTTTTTTCTTCTTTTTTTGTTTTACCTCATTCTGAACTTAAGGAATTCTGTCAGGCATATTTTATTCTGTTCTGTTTGCGCTCAGCCTTTTTCTTTCATTACTCATCTTCCTTCAAGGAGGGGAGGCTGACATATTCATGAAGAGTGTCAGAATAAACGCTGCAGCACGAGTCACACAGCAGTGCAGGATCCCGTACTGAAGCTGGTTCAGCCTGGCTGATTTGCTGTTGGGGAGAACTCAGATCAGATACAATTTATTGTGTCCATAAAAGACTGTTTGTGGGGATGGTGGTGACCACAAGTGATTTCTTGTCACTCGTGACTTTGTCACATGTGGTTAGATCAGAACACCATTTAACATTCAATAAAAACATGTATGACAATTGATCTATGGAAAATGTTTTTAATTTGTGTTTAAAAATGATGAATATCCATTCATCCACCCATCTGCCATTCCTGGTCAGGGTCACACCCTGAAGGAGACAGGAGTATATATTCTGAGCTGTTCTCTTAAAGTGTCAATTATTTGAAAAATTCACACTCAGTGGTGGAGGACTAGTGAGGGGTCGGTGTGGGTGTTGTCCCTGGTCTATTTTTGGAAGTGGCAGAATAATGTATGGAGCATTTAATTAAGGAAACACACAAAAGTCTGTATCTGGCTATAATAAGCTAACATGTGCGAGCTTCACTTAAACTTTTCAGGATGGACCTGGGCTACATTCCTGAGCTGGACGATCCTCAACCTCGTGCAAGTACTGGGAAGAGAGATTAGAGTGGAAAGGAGTCCTCTAATCAGAAACGCACTTGTTTCCAGGGTAACTTTGTGCACATATCCAAGCAGACTAGGGGGACTCGAGTTTGACACAAAATGCAAATACAGTAATGGAAAAATCAAAATCCAGTGTCAGGGAGTAGCTTGATGCAGTGATTCTTGGGACAGCACTGTTGGGGCAGAGGTGTGTGTGGAGGGGGTCAGGGGGGCGGGATGGCTGGGCTGGGTCCTTAAATTTTGAAGTGGCTCACTGGTTCAAGACCTCCATTATGAAAAACCATCAAGATGTCTCAGGCCGTCAGAAGGGGATATAAAGGGGTTGTATCCTCATCCGGAATTGGAATGCAAATTATTCATGAAGTGTCACATTAAGCCAGTGCCACGATTGCATCGTGGGACCTGGGAGAGAGTGTGGCGAGATTCCCAGATCAAATCAAATCATGGACAACATCCGCAGACTGGGGCGCAGTCGGCCGCCAAGCAGAGCCTCGCCTCTCCTCTTCTGGCCAACGCCCAATCAATCACGCCGGACACGCTCCCTCGTGGTGGCGCTCATGCATAATTAAGGGGCTCTCGTGGATACCTGCTCGTCCATGCGCTGACTCTGTTGTGCTTCCTGGGAAAGGGAACTAGGCATACATATTTCACGGAACAAGCCAGATGAATCAATCGCAGCGTTATCCAAATGCCAGACTCTTACTCCAGGTTACATGTGCACCGTGGTGCTTTAAAACAGCCATGCCATTAAGCCGGTGTGGTTCGAAAAGTTCAAGTTTTGAAGCTATTAATCCTGTGTGGATCTAGGGGAAAATGGCAGCGTCGCACACTGTAAAGAGGCAGCGGTTATGCAGAGATCTCCCCAATGATCGTGGCTGAACATCTGTTTCTCTGCAGCCGATTCTGAAATCGTTTTGATACTCGAATGGCCAGACAGTGCTAATGAAAAGTGTTTATTAATCTTTCTGCTCCTCTACAGCCATAGGAATGGCCTATGTTAGGGCATTCCCTCCATCCATCCATCCATCCATCCATGCATACAGCCATCCATCCATCCTTCTAACTGCTTGTCCTATTCAGGATCGTCTGGGGGTGGGGGTGGGGGGGAGTCTGGAGCCTATTTCAGTGGCCTATTCCACTTACCTAGTGTGGGGACGCACTGAGCCCGGAGCCGAACCTTGGTAGCACCAGGCAAAAGGCAGTATAGTCACACGAACTAGCATCCTATGGGCAATTTATAGACAGCAGTTCAGCTAACTGCATGTCTTTGGTCTGCAGGCAGAAAGCAGAGTACTTAGGAGACATTCAGGCAAGGGGAACACGCAAGAACTGACAATCCAGGAGGTGTAAGGCTACAGTCTATATATATATATATATATATATATATATATATATATATATATATATTTGAGCAAAAGTCCTCTGTCAGCAGGCAACATGAGCTCACCCTTCAATAAGGGATGGTGTCCCATATCAAATCTTCTC
>JAODLC010000002.1:4597641-4607650 GCA_026781145.1 Hippopotamyrus pictus
TGTTTTTTTTTATATATATATATATATATATATATACACACACACACACACACACACACACACACATATATATACACACACACACTGAATTTAAATTTATTGTAGGTTGCCTCATTTAACATACAAGCAAAACTTTTTTGGCTTTTAAACACAAAATAGATGTACATGCGTCGGGATTAAGCATATTGTGATATTTTGAAATCTGAACTCTATATATATATATATATATATATATATATATATATATATATTACATTTTAAAATAACTAGGAAATGAACAGATTCATCACATTATTAAACTAAATAATGCATCATTAAAAGTCTCTGTTCATAAGAGTAGGGGTGGTTCACTGATGCCCTTGCTGAAATTGCTCACTGTGGCTCTATCAGATCTAGCCTCCTAATCACCCCCTATACCGAAATGATGAATTTTCTCCTGCCCCTTGTGAGCATACTGGTGCATCCAGGTGGGTGTTACACAGGGGTGGTGCTTAAACTGGCTCCCCATTAGTTCCGTGAAGTGCTTTGGGTGTCTTCAAAAGCACTATATAAATGCATCATTCATTTATTCATTCATTCATGCATTCATCAGCAAGCCGTTTAGACAATGTTGAGAAGTGCACAAACATTTGTCTACCTTAAGTTCTGCAAATTAGGCAAGCAAGGTGTGCAAATAAGGATTTCCCCATATGAATCTTGATAAAGCTTCCACCTTTAATGTCTGCTATCCGGTTACCTGATTCCAGGAGGCCTTGTTAGCAGAACACTGCAAAGCAGATTGTGGCCCTGTGGTTTGTTGATTGCTTAGAACCTTCTGGATGAATACTCTCTGAAGGTTCTAAGATATAAGGAACGCCATTTCTGAAAGAAACACAAAATTTGTCAATCCCAAGTGAAGGTATTCTTACAAAACGTGCATTCAACTGGTAGAAATACACCGTATGTGATTTAGGCAAGGGTTACTTGGAGACAGCTCTCTGTATTTATAGACAGAATACAGGATGTGCTGGGTGAATCTGACAATTAAACGAACAGAAAAGGCTGTTACAAATTGTGTCTTGGTGTGTTTAAAGAGGAGGGAAGACAAATACACTAATTAAGAGTGTTTTTAATTCATGAAAATATTATTTATTCATGAAAACGAACAGTGATTCATCCAAGCTGAAGCCGGAGTATGAGTGAGCCATTGTATAGAGCGATATCTGGTGAATATTTTATTCAAACAAATTAGTCGGTCGCTGTTGGAATGACATTATGCTCACTCAGTTAATTAAGAGCTTTTTGATCACGTCTGATGATTTCATTTTTGTACATATCCTTATTGATTACTTTAGACTGATGGATTTATTTTTGTTGGATTCACGCTTGAAATGTGTGTGCTCAATTATGACAGCTTGACGCTTTGAGATTGTAGGAGTGCTTTTATTTCACAACAATTATAACAGCTGCCCTGAATTTAATTAACAAGGACAGAAAGAGAGTATATGTTTGTATATAAGTCTACTTGTCAAACAGGTAAATTCTGGTATGTAAAACAATTAAATATTTACATAAATTCATTGTTGCAGAGATGATTGCTGATGAATCATGAAGTCTAATCTCCTGGTTACCATGGATTTCCAGGAAAAAAAGAAAACCTGAAAGACGATATATTTATATTACAAATTTGGTTAGAGAAGGAGAGGTGGAACAAGCCTCTGTCGTCATTATCTTAAGATTATCGCATGCTTTGGGCAAAATGGGTTATCGACACGTCGCATTTCAGCAGCTGAGTCTTTAACCGCATGCAGCTTGCGACACGGCAGAGCCATGCAGCTTCAAGCATTCGAGAATAAATCTCGACAAACTGTTCCCAGCCGCATCTCTGGCCTGACTCAGCACCTGTTTTATTTATGGCAGCAGCACCCGTGTGCTTCATATTACACACGTTGAATGTTCAAACTGGGTACTTTATGTACAATGGGGTTGCTTACCAAAATAGCCTGAAATGCTGACCTCTAATATTTGTCCTAAGAGATAGTTTTAATGGCTGCTGATTGGTTTAGAACCCTAAACCAGTTCGACCCTTCCTCTGTCTCTGAAATGATCCATAGTGCATTCATCTTGGACCTGCTCCCATTATAGTGAATATGATCACTTTCAATGTTTCAGTGAGAATACAGTCTCTTGCCAACAAATTCCTGACAAAACTGTCAAGAATTAACTTTTAATCGGGAACAAGATTGTCAGTGATTTATTGTGTTTGAATTCTGGGTAAAATTGCAAGTGGCTAGGCGCGTTTGAAATTCAAATAGACTTGTCATTGCCCGGTAAAATAAAAATGTTCTTTTTCAGGTTGGGCTTTTGTTAGTGAGGATACAGATGTTATTAAAGCATGTACATCAGCCATTTACTGGTACTTATTTACCGTGGTTACAATTAACAAATTCAGATGCTACGAACAGAAGTATAATACAGCCACTCCTCTGATTTTAACAGCTGAGTTCTGTTTTAATTACTGGTTTGTTACGCAAAATTGTCACTAATTAAGAATCACAGTAGCCTAGGTGTGACCACGACTGTGCTTATGATATCATTTCAGCCATCCATACTCAATTTCTTTTATGCTTCATGAAGTGGATGCTTTTAACAGCATTTTGTACATTCTATTTCAAAGATCTCTCTCCCTCCGGCGAGCATTGTTGTTGGTCATAAATGCACGCATTGGTCCGAAAATTATTATTTATTTACCGTTGTATTTGCGAATGGTCTACAACTGAGCTTGTCACTAAACTAGGAGTGTTTGTGATTCCCTGTGAGTTTTTAGCACTCGTTTCTGATGAGGGTGAACTCACAAGTCTAGGCTGGTAACATCCTGAGAAGATGGGACTATTACACTTTAGCAGGGCACTGGGAGGAAAATCCTTGTGTGGAGGGGGCATGGATGTGGGTGAGAGTAGGGGGGTGTTACCGAGCTGCCAACAGTTGATTAACACCCAGAAATAAATGCCTTTCGTGGCGGATTTTCTCCTCTTTTGATGTCCTCTGCGGTGGCCCCAGCCCATGGAGAGCAGCAGATCACACAGCAACCGCCGTCCAGGCCAGGGATACTCATCTGGCGTCGGATTCCATTGAGGTTTCCAGTTCCTCGGGCATCTTCCAGAGGCCAAGTGCCGGATAAAAGCTTTTAGCGGAGAGGAGATGTTTTTGCATTATTATTCTCTAACCATCTGTTTGCACACATCACCGTCCCGCTTGTCTCCACATGCCACGAGGCGCACAGGAGACCAGGCTCTGCACTCTATTTACAAGAACATCAGCAACCAGCAGCTGCTAATTTGATCTCTTGAAGCAGAGGTTCGAAATTAGCGTATGAAAGATCCCGTCTCTGTAGGCTTTCCATTATGACAGATTTGAGTTCCAAGGCATGATCCTTCCAGGTTTTAACCATCTCGATGCTTTTCCCAAAGTCAAAACTGGAGATGGAGCTCAAAGAATGAGGGAAAATGGGAGGTGGACGTGTCAGTAGTGGTTATGTCCGTGTTGACGTTGATGATAATGATAATTATGATGATGGCGATAATGGTGCAGGGGATCGCTGTTAAAGGAGATGCTCATGTTGATGTTGCTGGGATACTAGCATGTGATCTCCCGCAAAATAACAACGGTTGCTAGAAAATGACAGCGGTAGAGCTATGGGCCGCGTATGAGCCACGGCACAACGGCGACACAGCAAAGAGATGAGCGGCCTGCTGCGTCAGGGGTTTCCTCTGGTCACTCAGGTAGGACGGAAGAAGAACTGTACTGAAGGGGATCAGGGGCAAAAGGCTTAGGAAAGCAAGACGTCAGCAGTAATGACACTCCCTAGACAAAGGAAATCCGCAAGCGGCACGCAGGAAAGTCCCAGCAATTAATACCCTCTGCCGTTACACTTATTGTGTGCAGCACAGGCAAGACAATAGCCTATAGTGGATTGTGTATAATTATAAGAAGGTCATTGAGGGGAGTTTTTTCTTAAACACAATAGGAGTGTGCAAACAAGAAAAAAAATACTGCGGATGTGGCCTGTTTGTAATCAGCACCCTTTTCTCTAAATGCAGCATTCTGCATGCGTGTGTGATAACTGCTTTTATAATTAATATTTTGTGTAATTGTCTGGACATCCAGCCTCCCAGTTTCTCCCACATGTAGCTAATCACCTTAATGACTGGACACGGGGATGGTTTAGCAGTACGGATTAGCCCCCCCGCCGCCCTCACATCCCCGGTTTCCTGCTTTCACGCCCATGCCACTGTGTCTCACTGCGACATCCACATCCAGTTCAATTACCAGCCAGTCAACCGGAAAGGGTTGGGACGTAGGGGTGTGTGTGGCGGGGGGGGGGGGGGGCACATCTTCTGCGGAGGCATGCATCCCCAGGGCAACTCAGTGCCATATGTTTACACTTAGTCAATCATGTACTCACACACCACACAATCTGCTTCTGAAGACCAACGCCTGGCAGCCGGACCGCCCCTCCATATCTGCCATCCAGGGCCTCTCGCCGGTGACTGCTTTTCCCTCGGCGTGGTGCCCCACCACGGGCTGGGAGGTGGTGGGTCTGACATCCCAGAAGGGTGCTGACCCTACCTGGGGAATGGGGCCTGGACCTCTCTGCCTCTGCAGACCAGGCACACGCATCTCAGCCCACGGGGACCGGCGCTGGACGGCAGCACCTGTGACACAGTACAACTGCAGCATCAGATTCGACTTTATTGTCATTATACTGCGCCTGAGCATGTGCTCCTTGCAACGTGTGTTTGTGCCAACAAAAGGGCAAGTAATAAATGAAATCTAGATAATTGTTCAATGTTTATATGCTTGCCCAAACATTAGAGAAGCTTTATTTAATTGGTCACATAAAGAGGCAACATTTTCCTTAGAAATGCCATGCAATGTGTTACGATAGAATGTAATGGTGCTAAATAACATACATACAACCAAATTGCTCCATCAATTTTGTCATCTGCATCATGGGATGGCAGCTAATAAGCTGAACTGAAAAGGCAGTTAATAGACATGAACAGACGAACACAACAAGATCCAATAAAGAAGAGTATACAAAAAAGTTTGCCTTCGAAACAAAAACAATATAGCTACCAAAAAAAATTAAGAGACCACTCAATATTTTTAAACTAATCTGCATTTTTAAATCCTGGTTTAATTGTGGTTCTGCTGGCAGAAGGCAATGCTGAGCAGCAGGTTGCTTCCAAGTTCAAAATCTCTAAGACTGCAACACACAAGAATAAGATGAAGCAGGAGACACTGGGAACAACCAGAAAACAGCCAGGTAAAGGGCGGAAGAGACTTCTTAATGCCAGGGATGACTGTTAACTTATCTAAAAGTTTCAGAATTTGAGGATGACATCAAGTGACCTTCAAAAGGATTAGGAAACATTAAGGTGTGAAGTGCACTGCTAAGACAGTTCATATCAGGCTCCTAGAAGCAGGACCCATAAAGCAAGGAAGCCCTTTATTAAATAGAAACAGGGAAGAACTAGGCTGCAGTTTACATATATACTATAATAATAATAATAATAATAATAATAATAACATACATATAAACAAAACATTGCGCTGTGGTCTCTTAATTTTTTCTGTTTCTGTATTTTAAAGTGCAAAAAATATCCTTCTTGAAATTTAAGTTAAATCAAATACATGGTCCTTAATACTTGCAGTTTTATATGTATATACAACCAGTCATTTTTATAGCCTTATAAATTAAATCTAGATAATTGTTCAATTGAATGTTATGTTTATATGCTTGGCCATATATTAGAGAAGCTTTATTTAGTTGGTCACATACAGAGGCATTGTTTTCTTTAGAAATAATAATGATAATAATCAGTAATAATACGGATTATTCACTCAGGTCCTTACTGTAAAATGCCTTCCAAAAAGCCACAGGACAAGAAAGCACAAGAAATGATCAGAAAAGGCTTCCTGGGTAGTAGTAGCATCTTTCATGGAGATACCACTTCAACAAAGATTTTTATTCTAAAAATGTGTTTCTTTTTTTTTTTTAACCCAGAGCAGTACCTTCCACATTTCTTTGTAATTCCTTTGTAATTCAGGACTAGGCCATCTTTTCTGTTTTAGACTAAAGTTATTTGAGTTATAGTGACAAGGTAAATTGAATAAATGTGTGTCTCTTAAGCCTCACATTTACTCTGTTATTGTTCTGTTCATCCATTTTAAATACCTGCTTATCCCAGCAGGGTCCCGGTGAGAAAGAGCCCTCGCCAGTTGGGGTGAGCTATTCGGCGGGGAGCACTCGAGATGAGATATCAGTTCAAAACTGGGAGCTGAAAGCACCACATTTTCCGAAATAGACATCTTTTCATTATGTGACCAAACCGGAGGGCCTGAAGAAATCCCTCCAAGATAGAGAGAGACAGAGAGAGAGCGTGAGAGAGAGGGAGGGAGAGAGATAGAGAGGGGGGGGACCCATGTGAACAAAGTTGGGGCAGAATTCTAAACTTTTAAAAAATCTATTCATGACATGACAACAATGATCAAATATATCAGAAGGTTACAATGTAGTACTTTTTTTTCCTTATATTTGTGAGGAAGACAATACACAATTTTACATAGCATGCATTCGGTGCATTCTGAATATCACCTTTGTAAGTTACTTCTAAAATCTCAAGAAACATCAAGAGCTGATATTAGATATCAATAAGACTACCTCTAGTCCTCAGGTGGCCAATCCTATGCCAGATGGGTGTGTCCCTTAGCTTGGGGGAGGGGGGGTCGGGGGCTATGTCTGTGATAATCAGTCAAGGGAAGTGCTCTAAACAAGCAACCCTGCGGGCTGTGGAATTAGTTAGAGTCAATAGGTCAAGACAGGTGAGGCATTGTTCCACAAAAAAACCCAGGCTTATTTTCCACCAGGCAACCAGAAATGAACCTGCCTGGATGTAGGTTGTAGGTTCCCAGCAAGCCCCCATAACAAGAGCAGCAGAATAATTGCAATGATTAACAGTTAATAATTAACAAGCGTCCCTGCCGATTCCAGGGACGGCTCGGCCGCTTGGCTTTTAAGTAACGGTAGGGGTGGCTTCCCTCCAAGCTACATTCTGTAGCGCATAATTACAAACAGCCTGCCACAATTAAGCGGAGCGCATCTGTATTCACCCTGGGTTGCGGTGGACTGGCTGAGTGACAGCTCCATCACCTGCAGGACACAAAGGCTCTGGCTGCAGTGCTGTGGCATTAAGCATGGCTCTTGTCCAGAGGACAGTCAGGGGACTGAGAACCTCTGACTGGGTTACAGTAATAGGACAAAATGGCCGTGGGCTCCAGCAGAGTCACAGGGAATGAGGCTTTCGGCTTGGGGGCGTAGCTGCAGGAAGGAGGGCCATGGGCTGGGCAGCTGAAAAGGAAAGAAGGCTGTTCACTTTGTGAGTATGATGGGAAATAAAGCTTCCAGCTAGGGGACTTTCAGAGGGAAACAAAGTATCTGGCCAAGGGGTCATATAATACCCCAGGCTTCGGCAGAGTCAAGCGAAACGGTGATACTGACAAGGAAAGTGAGCTCAGAAACATGGCCTCTGACCAAAGGATGATCCCCGTAAGAAGGAGCCTTTGGCTATAATACATCCATGGGAGAGTGACCACGGGATAATCACAGGTACAGTAATATTCAAAGAGCAAAATTATAGAAAACAGCCCACAAAGAGAGTATGGTCTCTGGCTCATGGCAAAGCCAAAAACAAAACCTCTGGCTGCATAGTTACAGAACGCATTCCTCAAGCACGGAGGGTATATTAACAACAAAAGCCCCCTCCCACTCACCCCCCCCCCCCCCACACACACCATTTGCAAGCCTTTCAAGGTGAGACTTCAAACAGACTTTCACAGATAAGAAATATGATTTTAAAAGAAGACAATCTGAACATGCATAGAGGACTGACTGGATTGTTTTCATTGATCCCTTCATGTGGCGAGATATATATAAGCAGCATTCTGGAACGCTAAAATGACACCACTTTGGAACAAAAAAACAAATAAATAAATAAAAGAAACCACTCACACGATTTACATGCAAGATAACAAGTGACAGGAGGGCAAGAGATAATGGAAGATCTCAATCAATGCAGAGAGAATTGCTTTTATTAAGGGCTAGTTGGGCAGCTAATGAGTGTCAAATACCTTGTCACTCAAATAATAACGTGGAGATGGATTCTGACCTCGTTTAGTCGCACTCGACCGGCAGGCAAAGTGCTCCCTGGACTCTAATTGGGAGCAGTGGCCCAGAGAGGCTGACACTAGAATCATGGAGCTGAAGTCCCTCCCAGCTCCACGTTTCGTCTCCTTAAGGCCCCCCTGCCCTACCACTGTTAGCCAAGGCAGTCCGAACGACATCATTCTTCTAAAAAAGAATCATGTTTTAGCAGATGATGGTTTGCGTGCTTATTGTAGAGTTTTACTTTACTAGTGCAACTTCTCATGCTTGTTGATACTGACGATCGATATCCATACAGAATTAAAGTAATGTGACCTTCTTTAAAACATTTATCACACCTGTGCTTTTTGGTAAAATTTTTCATGACAGTAGACTTTTGAGATATTCGGCCTTGAGATGACATCTGACGGCATGAAGTGATCCTTTGAATTCCTGCTTGCTTTACTCGACCAAGGAGGTGAGTTGCCCTGTTAGGTTGGAGGATCATCTCTCGAGTGCAAAGCCTCGAGCTCAGCTCGGGGACTAGGATGGTACAGCCTTGCGTAAAGCCCCCCCGTCCGACCAGCTTTCCATGGCAGACAGGGGGCTTGCTGGACATCCTTGCCCAAAGCTAGAACCTAGGTGGCGGGTGAGGAGAAGGAATGGATTTTTAGAAGTGAGAAGTTCTCAAAAACTAAAGAGCACCAGTTCACTGGCCCCAGGATACCGCAAAACAAGATTAACAGAGGAAAACAGCAAGATCATTGTGCCACTTCTCTGACAACAAAGAGAGGAACCTTTCCCACAAACACAGCATTTGGATGGTTTCAGACCCCAGAGTGTAAAGTGCCAAAAGTGCTATGCATCAAAAAAACAAAAAAAAAAAAACACGTCAACTCCGCAAGTTATTTTTTCCCATTGTCTGTTAATTAATGATAAATGGAGTCATGAAGTCTTAGAAAAGGGGAATAAGTGTGGAGGGTGGAAGGACAATGCCCTGTCTGGCATGCCTGGGGGACACGCCACGGCGGTTGTGGCCCTCGGAGCCCTTCCTCACGCCTCCTCTTTATCGCCGACCCACAGCTTGGCACGCAGGCCTGCCCTGGGGAGACCACACGGCTCTGTGTTTAATCAGGCCTGATTCCGTGTCAGTCCAGAGGTCCGCCTTGCTGAGCGCCAGCTTTGCACGCCTCAAGTACCAATTAACGACCGTATCTCTGAGGGGGGTTGGGGGGTGCTTCCGCTGTCCTCTCTAAATCTCGTTGCTCTGCTGTAGTGATTGTAAGCACTGGGAAGGGATAGGCTTCTGACCAGTGCTCAGCTGGCGCACACATGAAAGAATTTATCTTTTGAGGGTTTTCCCAATGACTCTGATTTTAATGTGATAAATGATTCCTAATCCCCTGCCGACAAAACCCGAAAAAGGAAACTGATAACAGATAATCAGTGCTGACATCTCAAAACTTCCTGTGGTACATAAGTGTGTGAGCGTGCGCATGCATGTGCCCTGTAATGGACTCTCATCCTGTCCAGGGTATACCCCTGCCATATGCCCTGTAATGGACTCTCATCCTGCCCAGGGTGTACCCCAGCCATGTGCCCTGTAATGGACTCTCATCCTGTCCAGGATGTACCCCAGCCTTGTGCCCTGTAATGGACTCTCATCCTGTCCAGGGTATACCCAGCCTTGTGCCCTATAATGGACTCTCATCCTGTCCAGGGTGTACCCCAGCCATGTGACATGTAATGGACTCTCATCCTGCCCAGGGTGTACCCCAGCCTTGTGCCCTGTAATGGACTCTCATCCTGTCCAGGGTGGACGCC
>JAODLC010000002.1:4614435-4633875 GCA_026781145.1 Hippopotamyrus pictus
CAGAATACTATGGCTAACTGTACTGAAACACAATTGCCAAAAAGTATCATAACACCATGGCTAACTGTATCAGAACATTATGGCTAACTGTATCAGAATACTATAGCTAACTGTATCAGAACACTATGGCTAACTGTATCAGAATACTATACTGTAGCTAACTGTATCAGAACACTATGGCTAACTGTATCAGAATACTATGGCTAACTGTACTGAAACACAATTGCCAAAAAGTATCATAACACCATGGCTAACTGTATCAGAACACTATGGCTAACTGTATCAGAGGACTATGGCTAACTATAGAGCACTATGCTTAACTGTAGCAGAACACGATGGCTAACTGTGTCAGAACACTATAGCTAGCTGTGTCACAACACAATGCCTAACTGTATGAGAACACCATAGCTAACTGTATGAGAACACTATGGCTAACTGTGTCAGAACACTATGGCTAACTGTATCAGAGCACCATGGCCAACTGTAGCAAAACACTATGGCTAACTGTGTCAGAACATTATAGCGAGCTGTAGCAGAATACTATGCCTAACTGTAGCAGAACACTATGGCTAACTGTGTGAGAACAATATGGCTAACTGTATCAGAACACCTTGGGTAACTGTATCAGAACACTATGGCTAACTGTATCAGAAAACCTTGGCTAACTGTGCCACAGCAGCTAACAAGGCCACTACATCTAACTACAGCAGAGAGGCTAAGAAGAATATTAAAGCTAATGGGAATCAGTTCTTGAAGGAGGACCATCAACAAAGACCCTTTATATCAGCCAGATGTTAAAACTCTGCGCCTCAGTGATGGTGCAGGTAGTTAATATGTCATTTCCAAGGAGACCTGATTTTCTCTCAACAGGAAACCAAAGGTTATCTGAGCTCTGATGGGATCTAAGCCTGTCTGAAGGGAATGAAGAGATTTCAATATGCAGGAGAGTGGCTGTATAAGAAGCAAAGTTTACATTCTTTTTCCTCCCTTCTTTGACCCTTGGGTGGCTGCGAATATGCATGATGTCATCAGCTTATCCTCTGTGGTGAAACTGACAAGCAAAAACACCTGACACAGGGAATGTGTGAGCATTAATGTGGATGTGATGGAACACACCTCGAATAGGAGCGAGCCTCCTAGGAAAATATATAAATCACATTAATGAGCCCGTATCTCTCAAGTGTTTTTTTTTTGTTTTTTTTTTTTAACAAATATTGTCTGCTTAGATAAATATACAGTCTGTGTTACCACATCCAGATGATAATCAATCTATGTGCATTAGTAAATGGGAAACCGTCTGTAGATGCTCCTATGTGGATCAAATGGTACAAGAAAAAAAATTAACAATGGTGACCGAGCCCATTCAACAAATGCACACATGCAAATTGTGAGCTGTAGTACCCATTTCATAATATGTTGATAATAAGAACTTAATAAAATTTATCAAGGTGTATTATGAAGATCCATTCATGCAGAAATCCAGATAATTCTAATGATTTCGCAAACTTTATTTCACAACCGAAAAAAGGCATAAACTAATCCACTTCAAACATATAAAGTAAATAGGGTAAATGGACTGCATTTATATAGCGCTTTATTCCAAAGCGCTCTACACCATGCCTCACATTCACACCAACACTCACACACCGGTGGCAGAAGCTACCATGCAAGGCGCCAACCAGCTCGCCAGAAGCAATTTGGGGTTCGGTGTCTTGCTCAAGGACACTTCGATGGGGTCAGGAGGACCCCGGGCTCGAACCTGCAACCCTCCAGTTGCCGAACAGTAGCACTACCTCCTGCACCACCATCGCCCCCAGTTAAAGTACATATATATGTAGTCATTTATCGACTTGCATCCTATTGGGCAACATCCTTTAAGAGCCTTAATAAAACTTATGAAGAGACATCCAAAGCAGACGTAGCAGACAATAGCCGATGCATTTCACCACATGTGTGGCATGTGGCAAGAACCAAACCAAACCACTACAGAGGTTTAATTAAATGTGTGTGATATTGTGCCTTATGTTATATAGTATACTTGACCTCCCCCCTATATTAATCGAGAAACATCCAGAATGACTCACATCCTCACTTTCAGGAAGAAACCTGGATATAACTTGCTGGACATGTTTGTGTGTGTGTACACGGTGCTTCACAGTGTTATTTTGTGCTTCCATAAAATCTTGGGACGCTTGCTTAATATAGTAAATTTATAATGGAGACTGCACCAGGGAACTCTACCAATCAGAAAACTAAGAACACTAATCAATCCTAATAAACAGGAGGCTAACACTGGGAAGGGGGCAGGAGCCACCATACAAGCAGAATACTATAAAACAAGGTCAGGGCCAGCCCCTGTTTGTTCCAGTTGTTCGTGTCTCCTAACCGTTTGGCTAGCATGTGTCGCTGGCCATCCTGTCTTCCCTGTTGTCAGCCTTTGTGTTTTCACTTGCTTCCCTTTGGGCGCATGACTCAATGAGCTGAGCGTGCGGCTCCCCGTCAATCTCTCAGTCTTGTGCTCAAATCCCACCTCTTCTGTTTTTTGTATTTTTGCAGATTTTGTTCCCTTGTCTTTCATTTGTATCAGTTTTCTAGTTCCTGTGATTTGTATTTGGTTTTGGTTTCTTTCCTTGTGCCTTGGTTGTGTTACCCGTCTTTGTTATTCCCTAGTGTTAGATTTTGTTTCTTGGTTTGTTAGTTTGAGTACTTTGAGTTAATTATTAGTTTCACCTGTTGCCTCTTTGCTTGTGCCAGTCCTTGTGTGTTCTACCCTGTTTGCTCATTGTCCTGCAACCTCCTCGATTGGTTAATTGTTTTCACATGCCCTGCATTATCCTTGTCAACCATTTGTATTTAGGTTTAGAACATTTGTATTGTGCTATAGAAATAAAGTTGAGTTGAGTTGAGTAGGTTCCTGATCCTGTTCTGTTTTCTCTTGGAGTCATTGATGTTGATGCTTGTCAGTGTAGTATTTCTTGTAGCTTATAAGGTGTATTTCATGTCCCTGTGTTTTGTTATTTGTTGCCTTGCCTGCCTGCCTACTCCTTGTTGCCCAGACCTTTTGAAATTAGTCTTTGTCTTTCCCCTTTTTAGTTTTGACCCCTTGTGGTGTTCTTAGTGTGTACAGTTTTGTTTAATAAACCCCCCGTGTTCCTGTTAGCCACCAGTGGGTCGTCCACATTCTGTTCCTGCCTGCACTATGCCACGTCTGCATGCCAGAACCTCCCGGGTCTGTGACAAGGAAGGAGTGGGGCAAACCAAACACAAGAACAAAAGCAAAGACAGAAACCCCAAACCAGGAATAAACAAAAAAAAATTACAAAACAGGTGAAGCTGGCCTCCAACCCTTGATTAAGGAGCTGCCAGCCTTGAAGTCACATGCAAAGCCTGCTAAATCATGCAGCAACCGGGGGAGCAGAGACAACAAACAAGAGGAACAGCAAACAGGGTGGCCTGTAGGAACTGCTGACCATAATGGGGAAAGGGAACTTGGGGGCATGGCTAGACAGGCACTGACCCTGTCAATAACATTAGAAACAATCAATAGTATTAAGTAAAACATACATTTCAAGTAGTAATAAATTGTGACTCAAATTATAGTTCTAAAAGAGCTGTTCTGAGTTTAAAGGTTCATTGACAAGCAGTTTCATTGGGTTCTTTTTTAGTTACACATCTCAATAACATAAAATGCCAAACATTTGTGTTTAGTATCCCTTTGGGGATATGTCTTCCATTGCCCTTAAATGGCCCCAAAAATAATAAATGCTTCTTGACCTCCTAGTTATTATCCACTCTGCATGTGATCTCTCAAGTACATTCCTTCTCTGTTCATGCACAGCTTGTTCACTTGGTCCAGTACTTAGAGGTGCAGACTTTAGTACGCTGCTTCCCAAAGCTGATAAATCATGAGGTTTGTGTAGGTTTGGACAGCAGAATTTAAGCGCCTGCTCTATTTCTGACTGTGGTGCAGACTGTTTCCAGCACCAAGGACAGCTCCTAGATCTTCATGTCAGTCCAAAATACCAAGGCTATGCAGGGTATGCATGCTGTGGATACTCCACTCCACTGCAGTAAACCTGCTAAATGCTAGCTATTTGTTATAAAATTGATTTAGCTGCACGTGTTTCTAACTTTTAGTGTGTCATCAGTTCATCGACTTTGTATATAATAGATTAGTGAAAGGAGGTTAAACCAGTGCATGTAGTTGCACTACAAATACACACCATACATAACCACAGACAAAGATTAAGTCTTTCTTCATGTTTGTGTTGTGGATTTATTGTATTAATTATAAATGCATGGCAATGATGGTCGATGTCCAATGGTTTCCCAGGGCTGTTATGATTTTTATTCCTGTAAATGTGTGTTGTAGGACTACATTCTTTTATGCTCAATACATCGACAGGGATGCTCATTACAATGGACCACCCACTTTTTCCTTCATTGATTTCTTTATACAGGTTTTTACATTTTGCATTTGATGTCTCACCTCCTGTTCAGACCAGCTCTCTAGACAGCCTGAGTACAATCTACTATCGGAAATAACGATAATGGTGAATAGAAATGTTTTTTTTTTCCTTCTGTCTTTCACCACCAATAGTAGCTTACATAGAAAAAGAAAGGGGGGTAGATAAATCTTTTCATTTAGAATTTAAGCCAAAGGATCAATATGCACCTTTTGGCCCGGATGAACACCATATTTGAGGGGAAATGCATGTCGATATTAAGCTTTTATGAGTTTTAGTGGTAACACTTTACTTGATGGGGCACAAATACTTAGTAACTTAGATACTACATATTCCTGCATATTCATGACAAACATGACATCAGTATTTCACTTGTGTTATTCATGACTTGTTCCTTCAGTATTTCCTTAGTAGTTCCTTCAGTAGTTCACAAACATTTATAGAATTAACAGATACAATAACAAGTACAGTAACTGCAAGATGCATCATGATTCCTTAACGATGATCAAATATGAGATCAGTATTTCACTTGTGCTGTTTATGACTGGTTTCTTCAGTAGTTCCTTCAGTAGTTCTGTATAAACCTTTATTATTTGTTCCCCGTCAAGTAAATTGTTGCTGTTCAATTGAAAAAAAATACTAGAACAACGGCGGTATCTTTTTTTTTTTTGGTTGGTTGGTTGGTTGGTATTTATTAATGAGTTAAAGCTTTCTCCCTGCTGCTTATAAATTTCCTAAATGTGCTCCACTGAGGGAAATATTGGTGTAGGTTCACAGAAGAATTTGCTGGAGATTGCGTTCCTTTATGTGATAATGGTGCAAGTGATGAAGAGTGAATAGCCGAAGTGCTGACCTCGCGGAGTCTGGGCCTCCTTTCAGGAATAGTGCTTTCATTATGAAGAACACCTGTGTGAAAACGGAGAAGGTTTATCCACGTCAGTGCCTTAATAAAGCTGGAGCTCTGAAACGTTTTTTTCCTTCTATGCAAGTAAAATAAAACAAGTTATGTGGGTAACACTTTACTTGACAGGGCACAAATAATTCAGTATTATACTGTTATTTATGTATTAATTAACCACAAGCTAAGTCTTAGTTACATACTAATCTCAAGCTAATTCATCATTAATGAATTGTGACTCGTTTTATCTCAAGCAGGTACTATAGTTGTTACTATATCTGTTAATTCTGTAAACCTTTGTGAATTACTGAAGGAACTACTAAGGAACTGCTGAAGGAACAAGTCAACACGTGAAATACTGATCATGTTTGTTCATCATTAATGAATCATGACATATTTTACCTCAAGTAGCAACTATATTTGTTCATGATTTGTTCAGAATTTGCACTTAGTAGTAACTGAGTTATTATGAAGTATTTGTGCTCCATCAAGTTTTACCATGATTTGTTCCCCCGTAATGAGCCTCACAACTTTTAAAGGCTTTGTGGAAAGAGGTTTTCAGCGCAACATTGTCAATGAGGTCTGTTTGTATTTCTGAGACACTTTAACATAGTGAAATAGAGAAATTAAGAAGATACAGGTCAGGAGATTGAAAGTTACTGTTAAATAAGGCAGTAGATACTTGTGTTTAAAATGGGTTGAATATAATTGTAAAGTACGTATATACTCATTATATACGTTGCATGTCATGTTGCAACAATATGCATGTTTTTAAACAGTACAGTTTTACATATAATTTTGAAGCTCAGTCCAAATACTGGATCTGTCTGTTCCGGTCACATTTTTTATGTCTTTCGTACCAATTTAAATATGTGCCTCCTCAAGTCCTGCGATGTTAAAGGAAGCTTTTCTTGCCTGTATTCCCTGAGCCTGATTATTCTTGCCGTAATACGGAGGGCTCAAGTTGTCATCTGCATGAATGCACAGATCCCACCTTTAATTCGCTGCCAGAGGTTATTTGCATGAAACTTTGCCCAATTATTTTCCTGGCAACCCAAATGCTGGGAGCTTTACACATGGTTAGTTAGGCAGTGTCAGATTTTTTTCTACAGCAGGGAAGGTCTTCTGCTTAAGGAGCTGTCGGAAATGCGGGGGGCAATGCAAAGACTGACAGGCCTACAAGAGTTTTTGGGATGGGGGAGTGGCAAGCCCTGTGAAGTTTCGGCCCTGTAAATTCAGCAGTCAGCACTACTATCCCTAGAGAAGCTGAAATCTTGGTCTTTAAAAAAAAAAAATTGCCCATTTACTTACATAGCAAATGGTTTTACCTGGATCCACTAACAGCCTGTGTGCGTAGCATCACCTTTCCCATGTGTGTCTCCCTAAGATACGGCAGCACTTCCTAAAACTACAACTTTCTCGTTATATGGAACAGCTGCATTGTACCTAATATACCTTCAAATTATTTGTATTTTTATTTATTTATTTATTTGTATCTTGTAACCCTAACACAGCCTTCGGTCAAATCTTTAATATTTGCTTTAAAATAGAAAAGGTCTACTCTTTACAGAACTGAATTCACTCGTCGCAAGTGATTAACCTCTTTACAAATGAGATAAGCGCTAATTTCTGTTCTTTGCGAAGACCGTCTGTCAGATTTATCGACGGTCAACTATCCGACGCCGGCGCTGCCCCATTACATTTACGGCGTGTGATTTTTGTTTTACATCCGCTTACAGTGTAGTGGCAGAAAGCGTTTTTTACACTTCGCTGGTACACAAAAGTCAGCGCAGTCATAAAGACAGAAGTACCGCGACACCCCATCTCCTCCCAGCACCACGGAGAATAACGCGATGTGTAGCTAACGCTGGCAAGCGCAGGGTACAAAGGGAGCGCGCATTCAGAGCGCGTCCTTCGGGTGCCAACGGCGCTGCAGATGTCGAGCACGTTCGCTTATTTTATTTTATGAATAGAGCGTAATAAAAACAGAATAGTATTAATGTCTTTTCGTGTTTTTCAGGAATTCTGTACGGTTATATTTATATAAAAATATATTTGTATGACAATTACAAACACTCTCAAACGTGTATTTATGCAGTGCACTGCTATAGGAGTGCGATATGTTGTGTTCACATTTTTTTCTGCATGTGTTACACACATAGACATTGTAAAGTATATTCATTATTGCAAACTAACTGGCAAAGTGAAGCATTACGTTATTTTACCCGCATTTTGTCGCCCGGGACCTTGAAACCTACTCCTGTTTTTCTCTGGAAAATGTAACATATAAAGAAATGCGGAGTTCATGTGTAACGTTACTTCCCTTCAATATACTCAAATATAAAACAAACACTTATATAAAGCGTGCCAGATTAACGACCATTTAATTATCTGAATGAGACATTGGTCTTTTATGCAGTTTTAGTGAATTTGTAAGGCAAATTTATTTTCCATAGTACTGTATATTGCCTTGTCTAAAGTGACAACATTAGCAGCTAATGATTTTTCACTTTCCTCACTTTTGAATGTCGTGATTTTTGGTGCCATACATGCTCCAGCACCTCAGAGCCACACTCTTTAGATTTCCATGCACTACAGTGTCTAGATTTTACAGAAAATGGTGTGATGAACAAAAAAAAAGACCCATTCAGTGACATTTCTGTGGCCAAAAAACCTTGTTAATGAGAGAGGTCAGAGGAGAATGGCCAGACTCGTTTAAGCTAACAGGAAGGCCACAAGTGCAAAAATAACGGCTCCGATGTGCAGGAAGGACTCTCTGCATGCATGGCACGTCTATGCCTGATGTGGTTTTGAATGAAAAATTGGATCTTATGTTGTACGATGTAGGTATAGGTAATAAAGCATGGCCAAAGAGTGTGTGTGTCTATATAAACATTTATTGATTTATACATAGTAACTTACATTTATCTGCAGCTTTTGTCCAAAGGGATGTACAAAGTAGGATCAGGGAGCAGCAGGTAGTGTCTGGGGCAAAGGCTGAACAATGACATCCCTCAGCCACCTATGGGATTGGAACCAGCAACCATTTGATCACACGCACTCAGGCCTAACCCTCAGTGCAACACACCACCCTTGGTGTTTAATAATGTTTCCTAATATTGCAGATTTATGCAAAAAGATTTTAACTGAAGGGATAGAAAATTGCTGAAGAGTGTCACAGTCGCTTAATTTACTTTGCTTATGATTTCAGGTTTTTTTTTGTATTTAATCGTTTGTCTACCAAATGCAATATAAAGCTAAGTATATGATAGGATATAGCATCTTTTTAATTTGCACTGTTGCAGTGGTAATATTTTAATCTGTATGTTCCCAGAACTCATCATGTTTACAGACCTTTTATAATTAGTTGTGTGATTCTCTCAGTTAATGAGATTTACTAACTGGCTCTTAGATTTTCGAGATACTAATGATGATTCTTAATGCTAGATCTACCACAACCCAGAATATATACATTAGCTATCAAGACCTTCAAAATGTTTAATTCTCCAGAAATATCCACAGTTCCCTTAATATACCACTCTAAGGTTTAAGATGTTAACATGCTTTGATGGAATTTGCACAGGTCAAAATATAATTGCACTGAAGATTTCAAATTGAATAATTTAGCTACAATAGGCCTAAAATATCTGTGAAAGTAAGGAAATTTCTGAATACACTGGGTTTTTCTGGGCAGTTAGATTTGGTTAATGAGGGCCGTTTTGGCGACGTTTCGGACACAAGGTGACAGAATCAGGACTCAGTGATGGATACTGGAAGACGGCTGACACAAAGCTGTCCATCGATTCATTGACGATGTCCCTGCAGAATACAGGAAGCCCTACAATTGCCGCTGAGCCATTATTTTAGTTAGCGTCTGTCACTTCCCACACAGCTATAAAGCGAATAGTTCACCTGCGTCAATCCATGCTTCTTTAAAGTGATGCTGAATTCATAGTGGACATTCCCAGTGTTCTTTCCATTATAACTGTATGCCATATTATTGACTTGCTGCTAGTCCATTAATCATTGATTAGCTCACGTAACATAAAACCGGCTTTTATTTTGCTTCATTCCATCTCCATCTAATTGGCATGTTATAATGTGCTGCAAACAAATCAATTTTCCTACATTATTTATTCATTCAACCAACTCATTCACCTACAGCGATTCCAAAATGCTTGTAGTCGTATCCCCTTATGAATTAATAGTTGAATGTGTACTGAAGAAATTTTAATGAAGAATCCCATCAAAGGCTGACCGCCATTGCACAAAGTCACAAGTTCGACTCTTAAATGATGCAGCACATTTGTCTTACCTTAAGGTTGGTGTTGCTTCTTTGTTAGGTCCTAGCTTCTGGTGATTTGCCAACTTCTTGCTCGGGGAGACGGTCCCACACTGGGCTGAGCCTGCCGGCCTTGTCTATGCAACATGAATGCTCTGACTGTGCCTGAGTCATTGCTGGCTTGTTACAGACCAACTTGGAAACCTAATGAGTGACACACAGTAAAAACCCCCAACAACAAATAATAGCCTGTGCCTGTCGATGTATCCCTGTGTCCAAGCTGCATTGCTATTACCTACCAGTATCACTGGTGCACTTAAATACCTTTCCTAACAACATATAGAAACATGCATTCTTCTGTAGATGCACAGCAATAATGCGTCACATGCATGTACACCCAGCTTGTCTTCATAAATGCTGCACATGTGCCCAGAAATACGGAAGTACATGGCAGCAGCTAATGGAGTCAGTGACTGAACGATATATTTAGCGCAATTAGCTAGGAAAAAGGAAACAACTGATGCTAAAGGGTTGGCAACAAACTAGACATTCGACACCCTGCACCCAAAACGTCTTCCCACTCTTATGGACGAATGAGACAGCGTGGGAAGCGAGCATGACTCGGTCATCATGTGGAATCATTTTTGCAGAGCTGCTGGGAGCTGCCCCAAAGCCGTGGCCCCGTAACCCCAAGGGAAGTGCCCCCACCAGCCTTAAACAGGGACTGCCTACATCATCAGTGGAAAGACTCTCTGTATAGCTTACAGGGCACAGAAAGAGTCCATTTGTCCTAAATGTAAATACCTGTCTGTATCTCTTGTCATATTTACTTAGCATAGCTTGCATGTATGTCTTAATTCCAAAAGCAACAAAACAAATTACCTTGCATATAATGTAATTGGAAAAGTAAGGCTGATGCTGACCCTCATTCCTGGTTTTCCAAAGGAAAAATCAGTTGCTCCATTAATTTAGCTAATGCTGATGCTTCTGTCCATGGCAGGCAGGTTTTTTTTAATTAAAAAGATATGTATGTGTATGTATACATACTATATACAAATGTATATCTCCACGAGTTATTGTACAAGCATCCTGTGGCATATTGCTGTGACCAGAGGAAACACTGAAAGAAATTTTATTTGGGGTGACAGACATGCAGGGTGCATGTTAACATGTAACCATGTATGCAATAGCATGGAGAACTTCCAAAAACGTCACCTGTAAAAGCTCTTGGCTTGTGCAAATCTGCAGGTGCTTGTCCGATTGATGCATGCTCACATGAAATCGAAGCGGCTCAGCTGGGGTTCGTGGGGGGGGGGTAACTTGTTTTAAAGGTGGGCGTGGTTGGCTACTTTCGGTCATGACATTTCCATGGTTCTAGCTGTTCCTAAAAGCTTTCTCCAGTTGGAGTTTTGAGGAAAAGATGAGATATAAGGCAGCAAGTGTAGCTTGTTATGTCATCAAATGAGACAGCAGTGTAGTGAATCATTATCAGTGTGAACAGGCCTGACACGTATACAGCAATGCATCAGATTTTTGGAGCCTGTTGTGGGCATGCCTTTGGATGTTTTAGAGAGACTTACTACTCCCACCCCCCAGAAGATGAGAAAGAAGCCTTTTGCCCTCCTGTTACTCCTGTAAAATGCAAATTACCCAGTGGAAGCGATCCCTTCGAAATGCGTTTACCACAGGCAGCTGGAGAGGCCCCAGAAGGCAAGAAAAGGATAGGCACTAAAGCTTTGAACATTTATTAAGACTCCAGTTGCCAAAAGGCATCTGGATATCCATGCCTGCGGAGCATTTTTTATAATTAATATAAAATATGAAGGGGAAAAATATAGAGCTTTGTGCAAAGTTCCAAAGTGGCAACCATAACCTATCAAAATGCACATGTGGTCACAATATATTCACCACATGTGGAAAATTACTAGTGGAAATATACAGAACTGGATGTTTTCACAGGCTAGATGCCTGTGTGAAGGGAAATCTAAACTGACTGGGGCAAAATGCTCCCTTATGAGTCACAAAAGCATTGAAGGCACTGAACAAAGAGTTAGAAAGTCACATTCCCATAAAAACACGAGCGCTGTCATTTGTGGCCCCCTGGCAAAAAGAATTGAGCTCTTTGTTCAGCTGTTGCTACCAAAAGGCATTGTGATTGTAGTGGGCTTTACAACTTACTTTAGAGGTCTACAGAAGTCAAGAATGGGTTGTGGGTTTGTATTCAAAGATAATTATAATAAATGGATTAGATGATGAAAATATCTGTGATAAATGATTAACTTGATATGATATAATTGACTCCATCAATTCATATAGTGAAATAATATTTTTCATCCATTTATACTTTAGCTAAATACTGTATATCCATGAATATGATCATGCCAGAAAAATAGTTTTATAGTTTTGTTTTTTAATCAGCCATGTTGGTCTTAGTGTTTGTTGAATGATTTATACAACATAATGCGGAAACCAGAACTGATAAAATATTTGTTAAGGAGGTACTTTTTTATTTTTTTAACCTTGCCTCTGCTTCTTTCTACAGTAGGTATGCATGCCCATCTCCGTATTCTTGCTGGCTTCTTCCCTGAGCTCTGAAAGAGTGACCTTTGCAGGGGTGCATGACACATGCACTCCAGCATCAATCGATGCTATAAAGCGGGGTGCCACCTGTTTGGGTCAGCCTGTGCAGGAAGGATCCGCTCTCCAAGCTGCACTGGGTCATGCATAGCATTTCATTTGGCATTCAGAGCAGCTGAATGAGTGACAGAGAGACGGCGATGGGCTCTGCTCATGCCAGGTGGAGGTTGTCTAGTCAGTTGATCCTACTGAACACCAACAGGTACCATTATTCAGTCCTTGCTCTGCAAAGGTGCCTTATCTGGCACCAAATACATATCTTCTGTTTTTAATGATTTGTGACTTTTAATTTTGCATTTATGATTTATAATAAAATTTATTTGTTTGTTTGTGTAATTAATCACGCCATCACCTCCCCCTCTATGGATGACGAATTTATTTTTAATTTCTATTGCAAATTCAATGCATTAGGTGACGCCACGTCGCAACCTACCCCCGCCAGTCATCGTGCTGACACCTAAGCCAGAGACAGACAGGCACGAACAAAACACGAATACGACCAAACAGACAGACAGTCAGAGAGAACTGACAGGACATGGAAAAAAACAGGCATTGCAGGTAATGCGGTAATAGGCAGTTTTTGTACTTGACATCAAAAATCAAGAATGAGGCAAATTTATTTTAAAAAGCATTAAATATTGTTTTAGATGCTTTAAGATTAACAGGACTTGAAAGATTAGATTGAGTTTATGTCATATTAGTTTTATACCTTTTGATCTTAGGCAAAAAGTACAACATGTACATTTTCGTTAATATTATGATGAGAATTTTGCCTATGAAACCATACCAGTAATATCCACATTAAAATCTTGCTTGTGCTACATAAAAATAAAAACACTTGTGTGGTATGTGGGGGTGTCCAGGATGGCAGGGCTGGGCTCCATTCTAGTCGAGGTCCTGGGTAGGAATTGGAGATGAGCCCAGGTAGCATGTAGCAATGTGACTCTCCATTCCTGTAATTGGCCAAAACACTTTCACTCACTTGTACTGGTTGCACAGATAACTCCCCCCTCCTGAAGGGATGCTGCTTTAATGAGCACAGCAGCCGGGCATTCCTACCTCCTCCAATTAAATATACTCGCGGATGCATCAGGATAAGTAACAGCAATCGGCCACAAAGCCACTTGCGTTTATAACATGTTCCACAAGCTTGTAGATAACCTCACTGTTCTTTTCCTCATGTAGAACACTTTGGTCCTTTTGCACAATGAAATCTCCTATTAACCTACCTAAAAGAACATTTCTATTTATGAGAAAGACAAGTGAGAGAAGCAAGGAACATGCCTGCCATCAACAACTGGTCCGGTAGGTACACCCTGACCTATCTGCTGCATCTCACGCTGGAAGTGATTCTACACACCCTGTTGCCCAAGAGATTTGGTCAGGCCAGCGTGCTGGCTTGCATTAAAGACGCGCTATGCCTGGCAGAGGAGAAGGCAGAAGCTATTCTCAGACATGTATGTGTATGCTAACTCTACGTTCCATGTAGTCTGAGCTGCCCAGAGAATGAATATTCAGAGTGTAATGCTCCACTCCACACCCTAATGAAATCTGGCTCTGGAAGAAGGACATGGTGAACCTCGAGCCTCAGGAAAGGCCCCCAGGCTGATCTGAAATGGATACTGTCAGCTTTTCAGCCTTTGTCAGTATACTGGGGACATCGCCACACTCTGAATGTTTCATGTACTTTTGGGGGGTCTTCTGTCATAGCTTTGATTTGCGTGTCCTTATCTGGACTGCCAAGAGCACCAGAGCTAAGATGGCAACAGGTCAGACTATATGAACCCATGTATGATTCTTGTTCTTTTCAATACTGACCCCTGTTAGCACACTGGAAACGGGGATGATGTCAGTCACTAACAAAGTATGAAACATTAGTCCACAGGATTAAATTCAAATTACATCCTGAGCATTAACGGATGCTTGATTTGCACAAGTGCATTGGAATTCTCCTGTAAGGCAAACAAGGGGGGTGGGGGGCATTAAGGACCTTACTCAAAGGTCCAACAGAGTTGTGACTATTCTGCCAAGGATGGAATTCGAACCTAGCTACCCAGCACTCCTCTCAGTAGAAGCTGGTCCCTGGCTGATTGAATCATCCCCTCCACTCACTTTGCTCCTTATCACATCCCATTATCTTCCATTTGTGGCCAGAGTCAAGTTCAAGACCCTGGTTCTGGCTTAGCAAGCAGCAACAGAACCTCATTATATGTAAGACATCATGAGCCCCAAAGTCTGTGTCAGACCGCTACAGTGAAAATGAAATATATGGGCTTCTAACATCTTTCAAAACTCTCATTTATCTCTTTCTCATCCAAAATAAATCCCATCAAGTGATATGTAGTACCTGTATGATTCTGGTATTCGACACTGACTAACCTAAATACCGTTGATTGCGATGTGTCTTTGGCAGTTGACCCTGAAACAAACGGCTTAGCAGCGGGGTTGCAGATGTGGCATGCTTGAACTGTAAATCAGCTCTGAGATTATGGAGCTTATTTAGAATTTGTTATTTTTTGCAAAGTTTCCTTCAGATGTTTTGGGTTCCCTCTATGATTTACAGTTTTTGTGTGTGTGAGTGAGTGAATGTACAGGCACTGGTGAATGGTGCCATACAGAATGTGATTCTTGGGAACAGGTTTTGGATAATTGTCACTTTGTTCTTCAAGTCCCATAGGTGCTCCTCAGTAACTAATACTTTTATGAGAATAGGGTGCAAAGTGGGGTGGTACCATGGTTAGCACTGTCTCACTCCTCTGGGAGCAGGATTCAAGTCTCTGCAGTGGCACTATGTGTATGTTGCTTGCATGTTGTCCCCACGTGGTTGTGGGGTTTTCTCTGGGTAGTCTGGTTGCCCCCCATAGTCCAAAAACCACCTGCTAAAATAAATTGGTGTTACCAACTTGTGTGTGTTTGCCCCAGTAACCCACCATGGGTTGTTCCCTGCCTTGTACCCATAGGCTCCAGCCCCCACCCCATGACTCAGGACTAGGGGTTGCAGAAAATGAATGTAGGATCAAAGACCATATCCATAACCTTTGAGGTCTCACTCAAAACGGACAGAGGTTTCCCAGAACTAACAGCTGTCAGAGTGCCTCCTGTCAATTAGACAACGCTCCATTGCGCACCACATGCTGCCTGTCCCCAAGAAGCCTTTTGTGTTGCAGCACGCCAGTCGCAGAGATGCCACGGGTGCCATTATGTAAAAAAAATACATAGAAAAGCAAAAGACAGAGGCACGTATATCAGTAGAGTCTTGTGCGAGTAGATTTGTCAGGCACTGACCACACATTTTGCATACATGGACCACACTTTCATGTGGGTATCCATTTTATCAATTTAGCTTCATCGATGAGGTCAAAGTTTGACAGATTGAGAAAATTCTTGAAAGATTGTAAGTTATCTTGCGAGGCGTTAGAGAGGTCACACCTCTTTCTGGCAGTTTCTTACATTGGGGACTTGAGGAAACTTGGGAGCCCCGTTGTCTCAGGCAAGTCAGCAGTGTTATTTCTCATGATATTATTGACATCAGCAATGAGAATGTTGTTGGGGCACTGGAGAAGAGCTGCTTTTTTGAAATGGAAATATAACATTGTGAGGTATGTGGTGCCTTCAACCACTTCTTAGTCCATATCAATGTTGGGTGGAATAAATAATAAAACAAATATTGCTGTAATATGACTGCAGGGTGTCGAGCTACAAAAATTCATCTGTTCTTTCACATAAAAGCAGAGCAGCTACATAATTTCTGTGTAATGTAATATTTATCACTATGGTGGTGATGATATTAATGTCTTGTTTTTTCCTTTTCCTTGCAGGTGTATTGGAAGGCGGGTTGAAATGTTAAGCATTTTGAAGAAACCTAATTATCGGTGGAAAAATGTTGTGTACTTACGTGGCCAGAGAAAGTCTCCAAGGCTGGCTCTGTCTCACAAGTGGACAGCAGGCCCAACTAATGGATAGCAGATTGATCCATGCAGTGGCCAACCATTTATCCAGCCATCTGGAGGTGAGGGCAACCTAGGGATGGAGGTGAGGAGCTGGCAGCATCACCTGTTGGAATAAATTGTCCTCGGATTCATCTCGAGTCACTTTTTCTTGTCAAATTATGCTTTGTGGTAACATCCATTTTTTAAAATTGCAGGGCCTACTTTGGAAATTTTCTTTTTTGTAGAAAATGAGTTATGAACAATGAAATCCTCAATCATTATTCCTCTATGGCCTATCAAAAAATAACTGAAATGAATAGAGAAAAAAATGTGGATGCAGAAAAGATATACTTAAAAAACAATGTAGTACTTTTAAACTTTGATTGAGTATTTCGTTCAGACACAGCCTTGATAAGGGTGCTCCAATGATTAGCATTGTTCCCTCGCTTAATCAGTGTTGGGGATTTGAAATCTACCTCTGATCCTGGTCTGTGTATGGAGTTTCCAAGTTCTTCCAGTATCATGCAGGTTCCTTCCAGGTACTCATCTCCTCCTGCAGTCCAAAGGCATGCAGGTAGTCTGTTTGCCCATAGTGTATTTGTGTGCATGTGCCTTGTGATGGGCTGGTATCCCATCCTGGGTGTGCTTGGGCAACCCTGGAGAGGATAGATGGATGGATGGATGGATGGATAGATGGATGCTGGCTCAATGGCTTAGAGCCTCAGTATAAGAACACGATTTGTAATCATACAATGAAACAGTGGGTGTACAAATACAGTAAGTGTACCTGACAGATCATTCCGTCGCTAAGCTAACTTTCTGCTCCCTTTGGGCATTCAAGGTCTTTGTGTACGCCTTCGCTGGTTGTGCATGTGGTGTTCAGCTGCTAATTAAAAGTGTGGAGAGCACAAGTGAAGTATTCAGAATCAATACCAGCCTGGGTGACAGCTTCTCTGTTGAGGCTGAGCTTCGGGGTTGCTGGGGGGCTGGGGAAGGAGTTTGCTCGATTCGATTCTCGCTTGCCTTACATCATGGTGCCTACAAGGAACACATATTGTCTCTTTGTCAAAGTGCCATCTTGTGGAAGAGACCACTCCCAGCAAAAGTCCTTTTCAGACAACATTCACGCCCTGCCAACTATTCCCACCATGAACGTGTCGATGAAGTATCGAAGTGAAGTGGGCTGAACAACTCTGTTTTTCAAGGAATACAGAGTACCTCTGTTTAGGTTAGCCATACCAATGTCAAAATAATCAAGAGCAGTGATTGGGCTGGGAAGATGCCACTTTGAATATGCGGGGACCTTTAGGTGCTGTGATAAAAGTTCAGCATCTCCCCCAGAAGGAACCAGAAGGTATGGCTCCTACTGAAGGTATATCTCTTAAAAAGCTTAGCTCTCCTGGAAGTCAAGGACCCTTTCCTGGATTGGCTGTAAGTTTTCATAATTCTGTCATCAGTTTCCTGTTCGCTGCTTTTATCTTCACCTCCTTATGGAGTTTCTCTCTTTTTCACAGTATGCTGTCAACCTCAGCAGACTACTGTGCGCGGTCCAAATTACTGGGCTTGTTAAGCTATGTTCAACCCGGCAAATTGTGTACTGAGTCAGAGAGGGGGAAAAAGCTGAATATATGCATGATTTACCTTTAACATTTTTAATTTGAGAATATTCAGAGAGAGTATGACTCGCGTCGGCCTTATGAGCCTTTAAGCCTTTGCTCTATAGTATCACACCTGGGATCACTGCTTTGGGTGAAATTTAAAGCAAGTATTCTGCTTCATTTCTGAAAATCACACTCTTCATGCATGTTGATGCTCTTGTGTATGTTCATCTGTCGGGCTAGAGGTAGACACACAGAGATGTCTCCTTCATGAGATGGACTATAATATCAACACACAACTTGTGTCACAGACATTTCCCATGCTGTTCTATTGCCTTTTTCTCAATGTATAACAGCGACTGGGTGACAGATCTTCCATCAATTCCTATCTGCAGAAATAATTCCCTCACTGACCTGCCTGTCACACACTGGCAAATCATGCCCCCCCAGCCCCCCATGTTTTATTTATAAGTGTTTTATGAATAAATGTCCCCAGTGCTTCTGACACTCATAAATTGCTGGGTGCAGAGTTATGGAGCGTGGCCGCCTGCATTGCTGGAGACTCTAAATCATGACAGACAGAGCAGGGTCACCGTGGGTTGGCCGGCACTCTTAACAAAGGCACCGAGGACCGGAGAGCCAGGAGCTCCACGGATGTTGCGAATAAGCACGCCGAAAGCAGGAGTGCCCTTCTGGGACTCAATAAACTCAATAATGCCGGGGCTGGGCTACCGACAGAGTAAGTAAGAGCAGTGAAGCAGGAGCTTCGCCACATGAGTGAAAAAGAAACATATGGAAGTGTAGGTTGGCCATCCAATGACAACAGGTGGGACTTTAATGAAGTGAGTAGGAACAGTAAAGGCAGCAAAATCATCATGGGAGTAACAAGACATATTTAATGTTAAATGGGCCACCACAATGGTACATACAAGGAGCAAAGGCAGGGTGGCCCACTAGAGCAGTATATAAATTTGGCAAGTCAGGTGGGCCACAATAACCTCAGGCGTTTTATTTGCACATACAGAGGGCACCTTGATGGTCAGTGCTGCAGCCTCACGTCTATGCTGTGGGTTTGATTTATACCCTAGACAGTGGGGTTTGCATTCTTTTTGAATTTGCTTACTATCAGTCCAAATCAAAGGAGAAGAAGTGGAGGTGGTAAGAACATACAAGTACCTAGGGCTGTGGGTGGACAACAAACTGGACTGGACAAACAACACACAGCACCTATATAAAAAGGGCCAAAGCAGACTGTACTTCCTGAGGAGGTTGAGGTCATTCAACATCTGCAGGAAGCTCCTGTGGATGTTCTACCAGTCTGTGGTGGCCAGCGTCCTTTTCTATGCCGTTGTGTGCTGGGGTAGCAGCACAGCGAAGAAGGACTCATCCAGGCTGGACAAGCTAATCAGGAGGGCCAGGTCTGTGGTTGGCATGAAACTGGACACTCTGGTGACAGTGGCAGATAAAAAGTCACTTAAGAAACTACTGGACATTATGGACAATGTCAGTCACCCTCTGCACATGGTCATAAACAACCGGAGGAGTTTGTTCAACGACAGGCTGCTTCTCCCTAAGTCTAGGACCAATAGACTTAAAAACTCCTTCGTCCCACATGCCATCAAACTGTACA